>CM038142.1:328174385-328372434 GCA_021437245.1 Aegilops speltoides | reverse complement strand
TCACCTTGCCATGTTTAACAACATTTAATATTGTTGAGTAGCTTATAACTTGAGATCAAACTAAATAACTTCGGTTGTGGTGTTTGTCGATATACAACTTCGTTGCATATTGAGCTCCATAATTTGTAGCGTTAGTTGTTGCGGTTTGCCATGCCATGCCATGCCTCATTAAACCGGACATGCATCATACTTGTTTGTGCATCATGTCATATTCTTGTCGCGATGGTTGTTTACTATGTTGTTTGCTTCTTTCGGTTTGCTTCTCTCGTTAAACCGGTTTCGTTCAGGAGTTGTGAGGATTCGTTAAATGACGTCCGTTTGTCTTCTTCATGGACTCGTTCTTCTTCCTAGCGGGATTTCAGGCAAGATGACCGCTACTACGGATCTCACTACTATCATTGCTATGCTAGTTGCCTCGTTCTTCGCTATCTTCTTTACCTATTACTGTTTGTCAAGCCATCCCAAATTGCCATGAACCTCTAACCTTTGACACCATTCCTATGCAAACCGTTGTTTGGCTATGTTACGCTTTGCTCAGCCCCTCTTATAGCGTTGCTAGTTGCGGTGAAGTTGAAGATTTCTCCATGGTGGGCGGGGTTTATGTTGGGATATCACAATATCTCTTATATTATTAATGCATCTATATATTTGGTAAAGGGTGGAAGGCTCGGCCTTATGCAGTGTTTTGTTCCTCTTGCCGCCCTAGTTTCCGTCATACGGTGTTATGTTCCCGGATTTTGCGTCCCTTGCGGTCGGGTGATTTATGGGACCCCCTTGACGGTTCGCTTTGAATAAAACTTGTCCGGCAAGGCCCAACATTGCCTTTTACCATTTGCCTCACCACCACCTACTTTTCCTTGGGAGTAATTAACCCAAGGGTCATCTTTATTATAGCCCCGGGCGATTGCTTGTAAGCGTTGGTCCAAACTAAACCGTCTTGGGACCATCCCTTAGCAACAGGTTACGTCGGTACTGCGCTTAGCTCATCCGGTCGTGGCACGAGGCGAGATCTGGCGGCTACTATCGGGATGTCGGCCGCGCAAGGCGGTTTCTTTGGTCTTGTTTTACCATTGTCGAAATGTCTTGATGTCGGGATACGAGTCGATCGGATGTCTCGGGTGAAGGTCTATTCGCCGATGATCGCGAGAGCTTGTCATGGGCTAAGTTGGGACACCCTGCAGGTTTAAACTTTCGAGCCGTGCCGCGGTTATGTGGCAGATGGGAATTTGTTAATGTCGGTTGTAGACAACTTGACACTTGATCCGAACTAAAGCGCCAGCGAGTGTGTAGCCGTTATGGTCTCTTCTCGGTGGTCCGGGAAGTGAACACGGTTTACGTGTTATGTTTGATGTAAGTAGGTGTTGAGGATCACCTCTTGATCATTGCTAGCTTCACGACCGTTCCGCTTGTTCTCTTCTCGCTCTTATTTGCGTTGGTTAGCCACCATATTATGCTTAGTATCGCTCTGCAGCCTCACCACTTTACCCCTTCCTTTCCCATTAAGCTTTGCTAGTCTTGATACCCATGGTAATGGGATTCTGAGTCCTCGTGGCTCACGGATACTTCAAAACCAGTTTGCGGTGCCTATGTTGCCGGCGGTGTGGCAATCAAGCTCAGGAGGAGCTCGATGAAGACCTTGCCCTTTGTGTTGTTTCGTTCTAGTTGATCGATAGTGGAGCCAGGTTGGGGTTCGATCGGGGACCTTTATGCATTTGGGGTTCTTCTTTTATTTTGGTTCCGTAGTGGGACCTTGATTGTATCTGGATGATGTAATGCTTTATTCATGTAATTGTGTGAAGTGGCGATTGTAAGCCAACTATGTATCTCTTTCCCATATGTATTACTTGGGTTGTGTGAAGATTACCTCACTTGCGACATTGCTTTCAATGCGGTTATGCCTCTAAGTCGTTGCTTCGACACGTGGGAGATATAGCCGCATCGAGGCGATACAAGTTAGTAATCGAGCCTTCCCCGACCTTAGGAGCCCCTTGCTTGATCGTTTTTTAGCGGCGAGTTGTGTCTAGAAAAAAATGTTTTGAGTCATTTAGGATAATATATATCGGAGAGTTAGGAATTCTTTTTACTCCTCGGTCCTTGACCTTACGGTGAGGTATTACGGCGTGAGTTTTGACTCTTCTCTTCTCAAATTTCACTAAATTTTTTTTAGGATCACGCGGGTATCTTGGAATCGTTCGATATTCTTATGGCGAGAACATTGTTCTTGGTGCCTCGACATTTAGGGGTTGTGGCGGTGTCGGGAGTTGAGCTCCGAGGTGTTGTCGTCATAATTTTATCGTTGCGATTACGGAATACTGAGTTTAATCGCCGACATCGAAAATCTCTTTTATGCGAGTTGTTGGTGAGATAACCCGCTAACCCGATCTTGAGGTGAGTGCAGGGAGTATTGCCATGACTTCGTATAACGGATGCTTTTGAGAGGTTGAGGTGAAGCGATTTCGAAGGTTTCTTGGTTATGTGTTGGCGGATGGATACGGTGGATGTAGGGATTGTTAGTTTGGGTGATATATATTGCTCCTGTGTCCCCAACAGATTGCATAACGAGAAAGTTTGGGAGTTTATAGGTGGGAATTCAAGTAGCTCTTAGGATATCTTTCCGGCGGATGTATGATATGAAATTGGGGTTCGGCGTCTAGTGGTCCGCCTATTCACGGTTGGTTTCGATGGTCTCGTTGTGTCTTAAAGAGTCCTTGGCTATGACTTCGGGGACACCATTATGTCATGTGCCTTGCCTTGTACATGATGGTGCTGTCTGATTGAGCCCGTGTAGGCCCCACGAAAACTTGGACGAAATCTCTATCATATGTTTGTTCGGCTTATTCGCAAGCCAATCCTTTGTTTTGTGTTATTTGTGGTATTCGAGTTGCTTCAAAGTCAAATGTTGAATCCATACCTTTCCTAAGCGGTGTTCTCATATTGCTATGTGAATACTAATCCTTCTTGATCATTGGGGTTGTCATGTTAATTCTTTTCCAGCCGGTGTGTTTCTCTTCAAGTGGATCCGATCATTTTTCCCATCCGCAAGATCAATTCTAAGTTTTCTCAACGGTGTTTGTTTCGTTCATCCCAAGTTGTCTTTGTTTTCCCCACCCTCCACCCTTTTTTCTTCAAGGACTCATTTATTTTGATCAAGTATCCATTTATTCATGTGAAGTCTCTTCATTCTTTTCAATCAATGTTCTTATCCGGTGATTTCCCATGAAGATGCTCAACAGTTTCAAGTTCATCATCCTTCATTGTTGTTTCTTATCCGGTGGATCCAATTCATGCTTTCGATATTCATCATATTCCTTTTTTTCCTCATTTCAATGTCTTCTCATACCGGTGCACCTCTTTATCATTCTACTTCTCGCTATTTGTTATTCCGGAGTGCTCAAGATATCTCACAAGACTTGTGTTTCCATTCTTAATCCGTTCAAGCTCTTTCGAGATTGGTATCTCATTCAAGCCATTTAATTCAACCGGTGCAATGTCTCTTTAAATTGTTCAACGGTGTTTCTTTTGAGTGGGCCCTAACCCACAGGTCTTTTCCCAGGATCTTACCTGACTCTTCTAATTATCAGGAGCCATTCTCAAATTCTTTTCCAAGTTTGACGTAAGATTGAGTTATCATCAGTTAAATGCTTTTCTCCAAGATCTTTCAAATTCTTTTCATAGTTGGCTCAACCTCTTAGCTTTTGATTCTTCGGTGTGCCTCAATAATTCTCGGTGGTTTCTCGTTGTCATTCTTATCATGTGAAGACCGAAGAAGAGTTTCTCTTTAATCTTGCTCTATTCTCTTCAAGATTCATGGTGCTAGCTTGTTGCCATCCTCTCATAATTGTTTTCGATTGTGAGAATTCTTTTCTTACCATCCGGAGTATTTCATGAGTTGTTTCCAATTTTCTTCCCTCCAAAGTCCATCATGTCATAATTCTTTATTCTTAGCGTGTATCCATCATTCTCCAAATCTTACCGGTGAATCGTTCAAATATCCTCTAATCTGTTCATGATCTCTTCGTTCTCAGGTATCTAAATCCCCTCTAGTATCTTCATTCGTTTTCCAATTCTTCCCGGTGAATTGTGCATTTGATACTCTCTTTTTCAAGTCTTCTGGTGGTTCTTTCAAGATCTCTCTTCCTTGTTCATCATATTAATTCATTCGTTGTTTGAAATCCACGGTGGTTCCATCAATACCTTCCCAAGTTTTCGCCATATCTCTCTTAATCTTTTTTCAATGGGAATAAGTAATATGCCTAATTCATTGCTTGTCATCAATTAAATTTGATGAAGGATAAGCATACAATAAATCTTATTCTCATTTCCTCAAGGTGATTCAATTCTTTTCTTCAGGAGATTGTTCATGATGAAGTAATTCTCGGTTTCATTTGTTCCATCTTCTCTTTTTCCCGGAGTTCCAAGCTCTAATTATCGCGGAGATCCATCTAAATCATTGCAAGATTCACCTGTGTTTCCAATTTCTTTTCTTTTCAATCCTTTTGTTTACGGAGTTCTTCATGGAGGCCCTACATGGTGGTTCATCAAGGATTCTTTTCATTCTTCAATTGTTCTTCAAGTTTTCTCTCGAAGTTAAGATCCGTCAAGCTAAACTCTAAAATAAACATGGTGCTTAACACATGTTTTGTTTTTGAGAGCTCAAGTATTCTTCATCTTGCATTCCAAAGTGCAATTCTTTCTACCTTATCTTTTGAGGTGGTGTTATGTCACTCTTGACAATTTCCTTCATGTTTCATGATTCATATTGTCGTCAAGAATGAGGTATTTTAAATCCATCAGTCTCGTCATTGGAGTTATCTTGGGTTATATTTCACCTAAAGCTTTCCCTAAGGTTGTTGCTATTTATGGTGCTTATAAATGACCCAAGTTCTTCATTATCCTCCGGTGAAATAAGTTTCTCGTCTCCTTGTTGATATCAATCAAATCAATTGTTCCCATTAGTGGCGGTTGTCACCTCATCATTTTGAGATGTTTTCCATAAGCCACAACAAGCTTGTGCTTCGTTGTTGATTTTCCAACAATTCCGTTCGATTCTTCTTGGCAAGGATGCTTTCCAAGTTCACTTGTGGCAAAGTTGTCATTTTCTTCTCGCCCCTTTATCTCAGCGGTCTATCTTCTATTCTTTCGTTACGGAGGCTTTGTGATGTTGCTCCTTTCATCTTGAATTGTGAGGATCGTGTTCTTTTCGTGCTTATCCATTTAACAGAATGTCGTGTTTTCATTCGAGTTCTCTCATCTTATCAAGTTTTGCCTTCCTTCTCAACGGTGCGGTTTGTAATGTTTCTTACCCGTGTGACATTCTTTCAATTCCATTATGGAGTGTGTTGTTGATTTAATCAAGTACCATCTTATCTTCTCAAGTTCATGTTCAATTCCTTCCATTTACGATCGGTCTTTGCCCAAATTATATCTTTCTTCCTCTCTCATCTTGTTTTAAGGAGTGGTTTCAAATTCTATCTTGTCCATCAAACTCTTGATTCATGTCTTTGCAACCTTCAAGTCCTCGTAATGTTCCTTGTTCCTCTTTTCTAGCGGATTGTTTGCAATCTCGTTCATCTTTGTTGTACTCTTTCTTTTAAATTGCTCAACCTCTCAAGGTTCGTGGTTTCACTCATTTCTCAAAAAGCAACTTAGTTTCACCTTTCTTTTTCTCTTCGTTTTCCCTCCGGTGCCATCCTAGATCTCGGGGCGAGATCCTCTCGTAGTGGTGGAGTGTTGTAACACCCGGATCCGTTCGCCCAGTGTCCTTGATTTTTGCCGCCGTTGCCGTGTCATTTGCTTGCGTGTTGTATTTATCATGTCATCATTTGCATTTTATCATGTCATCATGTGCATCGCTTTTGCATACATGTTAGTCTCATGCATCGAGCCTTTTCCCCCTTGTCCGTTTTGCAATCCGGCGCTCCTCGTCATCCGGCGTCCTTCTTCTCTCTTTTAGGTAATGCGGGTATTAAACTTTCTCGAGAATGGCCGAGGTTTGCCAAGCAGCCTCGGTATATCACGATGAACCGCTTTGTCAAGTTTAGTGCCATTTGGAGGTCGTTTGGTACTCAGCAGTTAGCAAGATAACTTAGTAAAGCCCTCTTTGTTTCCAGCCAACACCTTCCAAAGTGGCCCAAACCCAGCAAACTCCCTCCATGCTCTCGCTCGTTCGATCACGATCGCGTGGCCGAAAACCGCACCTCATTTGGACTCTCCTAGCTCCCTCCATCTATAAATAGATCTCCCCCTCCATTTTTCACGGATGATCCCCCGAAACCCTAGATTTTTCCCCTCTGGCCGGACATATCGCGCGGCGGCGGACCACGTCCGCCAGCCGCCACCTCACTCCGGCGAATCGCGTCGCGACCGTCATCGTCGCCGCCGTCCGCCACACATCCTCGCGCCGCCCGTGGCCCCGAGCCCATCCGTTGACCGCGCCCGGCCCGCTCCAGCGCCCGCTTCGTCCGTGCCTGCCCGGTCGCCAGGCCGCTCCGTGCCCGCGCCCGAGCTGCTTTCGCTTCGCCTCCGCCGCCTTCCGGCGCGCCGTCGCCGGCGACCAACTCCGGCGGCCGAACACGCCGCCCGCCGTCTTCCACCGCGTCTCCCGGTCCGGCGCCGCGCGGTATCCACGCCGCGCCCGACCCCGCCTACCTCCGCGGATCTCCGCCCGGTTCAGCGCCCGGCGCGCCGCCGCCTTGCCCTCGCCACCTTGCCGTCCGTCCCGCGCCCAGCGCCATCGCGTCTCCTCCGTCTCCTCCGTCGCCCGCGGTGCGCTCCGAGCCCGTCGACCCTACCGCCTCGTCGCCGTGCGCCCAGCGTCCAGCGAGCCGCCGCCCTCGCCGGATCCGGCGACAGCGCCGCCGTCGTCGTCGCGGGATCGGGAGAAACCGATCCCTTTTGTCCGTCCGGCCGAATCGAGGCCGGCTGCCCACCTCCCTCGGCCGCTGGCCTCCTCGCTTCTGGGCGAAGCCGTGGGTGAGCCACCCCAGCCCCTCCTTTGTTTTTTCTTTCTTTCTGTTGGGCCAGCCAGCAGTTTATTGATAGTTTTTTTTTCCGTTCTGCGATTTTTCCTATTATCCTGTGATTTACGGTTTTGCGAAAAACCCTTCATGATCATGCATTTAATAACTCACAAAGCGGTGCATCGGTTTAAAATAATTTATATATGTAAAATGACTAGTTTTTCATCTAGATTCATAATATGCTATTTTCATCCATGTTTAAAATATTTAAAATGATGTTTGCTTAAATTTTCTCAAAAGCCATTTTAAAATGATTTATTTCATAACTAAATAACCGTAACTCCGATTTTAATAAACTTTATATGTAAATGGGGTAGAATTTTGCCTAGTTTAACATGGTCCACTTTATTTTCCTGTTTAACAACTTTAAAATTGTGTTTAGGGCAGAACAGTACCAAATTCATAATATGCTCATGAGGATTTTCCGGACTTGTTGTTCGTTGTTTCCGGCCTCATTTAAACTTGCCTAGGTAGCTAGTTTCATTATGCTTCACCCCTTGCCATGTTTAACAACATTTAATATTGTTGAGTAGCTTATAACGAGATCAAACTAAATAACTCGGTTGTGGTGTTTCGTCAATATGCAACTCGTTGCATATTGAGCTCCACTTAATTTGTAGCGTTGGTTGTTGCAGTTTGCCATGCCATGCCATGCCTCATTAAACCGGACATGCATCATACTTGTTTGTGCATCATGTCATGTTCTTGTGCGATGGTTGTTTAATATGTTGTTTGCTTCTTTCCGGTTTGCTTCTCTCGTTAGCCGGTTTCGTTCGGAGTTGTGAGGATTAGATTCGGCGGCGTCCGTTTGTCTTCTTCATGGACTCGTTCTTCTTCCTAGCGGGATTTGAGGCAAGATGACCGCTTCTACAGATCTCACTACTATCATTGCTATGCTAGTTGCCTCGTTCTTTTCGCTATCTTCGCTACCTATTACACATTTGTCAAGCCATCCCAAATTGCCATGAACCTCTAACCTTTGACACCATTCCTATGCAAACCGTTGTTTGGCTATGTTACCGCTTTGCTCAGCCCCTCTTATAGCGTTGCTAGTTGCGAGGTGAAGTTGAAGATTTCTCCATGGTGGGCAGGGTTTATGTTGGGATATCACAATATCTCTTATATTATTAATGCATCTATATATTTGGTAAAGGGTGGAAGGCTCGGCCTTATGCAGTGTTTTGTTCCTCTTGCCGCCCTAGTTTCCGTCATACCGGTGTTATGTTCCGGATTTTGCGTCCCTTACGGTCGGGTGATTTATAGGACCCCTTGACGGTTCGCTTTGAATAAAACTTGTCCAGCAAGGCCCAACATTGCCTTTTACCATTTGCCTCCACCACCTACTTTTCCCTTGGGGTAGTGTAAGGGTCATCTTTAATATAGCCCCCGGGCGATTGCTTATCTAAGCGTTGGTCCAAACTAGAGCACCGTCTTGGGACCATCCCTTGGCAACTTGGGTTCGTCGGTACCTGTCGCTTAGCTCATCCGGTCGTGGCTGAGGCGAGATCTGCGGCTACTATCGGGATGTCGGCCCCGGCGGTTTTCTGGTCTTGTTTTACCATTGTCGAAATGTCTTGATGTCTGGGATACGAGTCGATCGGATGTCTCGGGTGAAGGTCTATTCGCCGATGATCGCGAGAGCTTGTCATGGGCTAAGTTGGGACACCCTGCAGGGTTTAAACTTTCGAGAGCCGTGCCCGCGGTTATGTGGCAGATGGGAATTTGTTAATGTCGGTTGTAGACAACTTGACACTTGATCCGAACTAAAGCGCACCAACCAAGTGTGTAGCCGTGATGGTCTCTTCGGCGGAGTCAGGAAGTGAACACGGTTTACGTGTTATGTTTGGCGTAAGTAGGTGTTGGGATCACCTCTTGATCATTGCTAGCTTCACGACCGTTCCGCTTGTTCTCTTCTCGCTCTTATTTGCGTTGGTTAGCCACCATATTATGCTTAGCTTTTGCAGCCTCACCACTTTACCTTCCTTTCCCATTAAGCTTTGCTAGTCTTGATACCCATGGTAATGGGATTCTTTGAGTCCTCGTGGCTCACGGATACTTCAAAACCAGTTTGCGGTGCCTATGTTACCGAGCAGGTGGCGCAATCAAGCTCAAGGAGGAGCTCGATGAAGACCTTGCCCTTTGTGTTGTTTCGTTCTAGTTGATCGATAGTGGAGCCGGTTGGGGTCGATCGGGGACCTTTTATGCATTTGGGGTTCTTCTTTTATTTTGGTTCCGTAGTCGGACCTTGATTGTATCTGGATGATGTAATGCTTTATTCATGTAATTGTGTGAAGTGGCGATTGTAAGCCAACTATGTATCTCTTTCCCATATGTATTACTTGGGTTGTGTGAAGATTACCTCACTTGCGACATTGCTTTCAATGCGGTTATGCCTCTAAGTCGTTAGCCGATCGTGGGAGATATAGCCGCATCGAGTAGATCTAAGTCGTGAGGAGCACCCATCGTGCGAAGGGCGGTGGCGAGGCCTCCCGCGTTGGGCGCAGCCACGCCACCGCCGCCCCACCACCGTCAGGGGCGTGCATGGCAAGCAGCCGGCAGGCCGTCCGGTGCCGCCGGCGGCGAAAAGCGGCGATGGCGAGGCTGGTCCTTCAAATCGCCTCACCAGCGCCGCCCGTCTCGAGAAAAGCGGTTTCAGCGCCATGCCCTTGGAGCGGCGCCGCCCGCTTCGGCCATCGAGATGCCGGCGACAAAGCGCACCCTGCCCTGGGTGGGTGCGAGGCGGCGATGGTCCGCTGAACCGACCGCTCTGGGCGTCGGCGAACTGCTAGTGGCGTGGCCATCGAGGCTGCACCAAGGCTGTCTGGCGTCGCGCATCTATTCGGGTATACTTTCCTTCTTTGACTTGGTTTTCGTTGTTTCTCTGTAGAGTAGCTGTGGCCTCCCTGCTGAGTGTAGTCCCGACTTTGGAATGACTCTTCGGCGGCCGGAACTCAATCTGGCGAGTTCCTCATTTTGTCTTTGTCTTGATTATTTATCATAGGAGTATCACAACCTCCAGCGTCCGCCTTCAACCACAGCGTCGGCGCAGGGGAAGCGGACTGCCGACTGTCGGAGAGTCAGATAAGTCCTTCTTTTTCTTGGTATGTTGGCGCACCAGCGATGTCGTGAAGCGAACACCTATAGGGGCAGGGCCTTTTGGTCCGGCAAGGGAGGCGGAGAGAACACGAAAGAGCAGATCGGCCGAAGCACACGAGGATTTACCCAACCCGGAGCTCTCAGGGAGATAAAACTCTCTCTGCTGCTTTGTGTTTCTATACATTTCTTGCTCGAGGCGTGGGTGTGTTGCAGATTTGAATGAGTGAACCCCTTCTCGTGCGCATGGGCCTCCTTTTTATAGTCTAAAGGGTCACCAATAGGTAGCAGCGAGAAGGTAAAAAGTAAAAGCAGAGGTTGGTACAACCGCTATCATGATGTCCCCTACCTAACTTTCGGCGGCGGGGACAAAGGCATTAATGCCCGTCTGGTCGCCTAAACAACATGAAAGCGACCGTTAGAGGCGCCACCGATCGCCACACGATGGCCTTCTCGTCATCTCCACTTGCCACCTCGCAGCAGCTTGGCTGCCTGGCGCCCGCCCGTGCTCTGGGATGGTCCCAGCGGCGACCGTCGGCGAATGTCTTTGGGCGTGGCGCAGAGTGAGTAACCGCGCGGCAAGCGCCTTGCCGCGGTTGTCGTCTTCTGCGCACCGAGCTTGCCGCTTAGCCGAGTCTGCCGGGGCCAGCGGCGTCGTCGCGGCAGGTTCTTCGCAGATTCCTTGGTTGGCCTTCGGCAAGCTCCTCTTGCGGGTCTTGTCCTTCGGCAAGCTCCTCTTGCGGGGCCTTGTCTTCCGATTAACACTTTGTTCTTGAATGGCGTAATAGGAATAGCGAAGGATCTTGGCGGACGCCCGGCAAGCCTTGTCGCGACCAGCTACGGCTGCCCGTGCACAAGTTCGGGATACTAAGGTACCCCTACTTTAGTACACAGCAGAACCCGAACCTGGCCATACGGTGCGGCGCTGTTGGGCCAGGCCAAAAACGGAACGCAGACTGCAGCGGCTGAGTCCACACCAAATCGACTCCGTGTCCACAGCGCCCTCCGTAGCAGCCGCGTCAAGCAGCGGTGTCGTGGGAAGATAAGTGGGCAATTCTTAAATCAGGAAAAGCATAACGTTCGCCTCCCCTGTTTATAAGCGGAGGAACGGGGCGTTCCCCACCTTCGCCACTTGTAGTTTCTTCCTCCAGCTCCGCGCTCCCCTCGCTTCCCAAGCGAGAAGAGAGCGCTCCACCGCCCGTCGCCGCCGTCGCCCTCAACACTTCGCGCTCCCCGCTGCTTCGCCATAGCTCGAACCCGGCAAAACGCAGAAATCGGCGGCGTTGCGGCTTGGCCTTCATAAGGCGAGTGCTTCCCGAGCTCACCCGAGAAAGCTGCGGAGAGTTTTACCTCTTACGGTTGGCAGGCAGCGAGCGCTTCGGCGCGCCCGGTGCTCTCCGCGAAGCTTCTACTTGAGCGGTGCCCAAAAGGTACCATTTCTTTCGGTGTTCTTCTATTGCGGGCTCTGCCCACCTTTTTCTGATTTCTTCGTGATATTATGAATACCTATGGGTTTCATCTTCTTGATTTCACTAGCGCCGTTCGACAATGGCGGTTTCGCTACCTCTGCGAGAACCCGTTTAGCATCCACCAAATGTTGCTCTTTTTGCCACTATTTCATGCCCGAGCGAGAAAGGAGAGCCCTTAGCTGGCGAGTCGCTTTGGATCTCCGCAGTCGGCATGAAGGAGGTGTATCTGGAGGAGCTCGCGGCAAGTGGGGCAGTGGAGGCGGAGTGGTGTTGGATTGTTGGCGTAACCCGCAGCCATTCACCAACTTGCGTAAACCGGGTAGTCTTGGCGGCGTGGCGCTCTGTGGCGGGACAGCGCCAAGATGAAGATCGCCACCACCGAATCCTGCGTCGAGGCTTGCGAGCTCCTGGCGAGGGCGTCGGCAGCGGATTTCGCCGCGTCGCGCCGCCCCTCTGCGAAGAGGGGAGGCCCGCTGGCTGTTTGGCGGCCAGCGGATATCATGAGGCTGCGTCCGGGCCTCAACTTCAACTTCGCAGTTACGGGCTTGGCGGGATGCTCAAGGCTGTTCAAGCATGGCGCCAACCATCCGAGTGGTTCGAGGCTGCCGCGAGGCGTCATCCCACTATCAACAACTCGGCGTGATCGCATCGTGCAATGATGCGGGAGTGTGACTTCGCGGGATTATCCCAACTTGGATGGAGCCGCCCGGCGATGTCGTCGCGGCAATTCTTCGACAACTTGGCGGAGGTAGCGATCCGCGCCGGCGGCGAGAGGCTCCTCACCGCGACACCAGCAGCGGCGAGATCGGTAGATCGCCACGGGGCGGCGGCGGCAACGCCATGTGGCGGTTGGCTTCACGTTGGAGGCGAGCGGCGGCAAACCTTACCGGCAGGAGTGCCTTGGCGGAGGTCATTTGGTGAGAGGGCTTCGAGGCGAAGCAAGCGAGCTGCGGGGCGCAAGTGGACAACCACCTTCAAACAGCTTGCGCGGACGGGGCCCTGGCGCAGCCCAGTTCAAACAAGGCGTCTTGGCGGGGCGGAACACAATAGAGGCGGCCCAGACCGGCCAGCAACCCCAGCGCCCATGCAGGCACTCTCCACGCGGCAAATACCGTTGCCCGCAGGAGCACCTCATGCTGGCCCGCAGCTGGGGCTGGGTCTTCTCGAGCCACCACATCTGATCCGCGAGCCTCGGCAAGCGCGGCGCAAAGAGCCTACTCCTCCGCCTCACAGCGAGAAAGGGTACCGATTCGACCTCTCCGCGTTGAGCTCCGGCGAAGAGGAAGAAGAGGAGGAGGTAAGGCTTTCTCCTTGTTGTACTTGTATTTCTTGATCTTTGTTGTTTCTTGTCTTGCATCGATCTGCTTCCCTCTGAATCCTTGTCCCATTTCAGGACTCTGGCTGAAGAAGCGGCGAAGAGGCCAAGGTCCATGTGGTTGTCATCGAGGGCGATCCTCTTGTGATGGCGAGAGACACGTCAAGAGACCACCTTAACGGACCCGATACCTTCTCTCGCAGCAGCCCCAGCACAGACCCAGCGTAAGTATTTGTTCACTTCCTATTGTGGGGCCTGCCTAGGTGCTCTTTCTTTCTTGATATCTTGATTGTTGATTTATTTGTGTAGGAAGCGGAACAGGCCCATCGAACAAGCAGAAACCGCCCGGAGGTCTTGTCTGCCGACTCTCGCCACCAAGGCGATTCCCCACAAGGAGCACTCCCGACAAGGGAGAGGTCCCGGCAAGGGGCATAACTAGTGAGCCCTCGGTGGAGAGCCCATAGTCCTGAGCCAGCCACGAGTAACCCTTCTTGTAAAATCTTCCTTGAGGTTCTTGATCTTCTTTTGGATCTTTGCTTGACTTTTCCTTCCTCTTCTGGCCTCGGATCCCCTCTCCACAGACCCAATGGAAACTAAGGCCACCAGCGAGGAAGGCGCGCCTTGCAACACTGAGGGCGTTAGCTGTGCGCGAGGAAGGGCAGTCTTGGCGATCCCGTCGTGTGAAGAGCCATAAGGCTCTTGGTGTAAAGGCTGGCGAGGGCCCGGCGATCGTCTTGGCGGACCGGGAAGGCGCGGGGCAGCGCGCTACACCGATCGCCGACCCTCTGCGGCGCGGCGCACGGGCTCGAGAGCCCCAGCCAGCGCCTACTTGAAGGCGGCGGTGTGTTCATCCATCTTCCACAGGCGTCGAGCTCGAGCGCCCGATCGAGGAGAGGAGTTTGTGGGGAAGTACTAGCCTCCGCCCGGGCTGTCGATGGTTGGCGCACCAAGCAGCAGCGGTGGTGAGGAGGAGGCGGTTGCTCGAAAGTTGGTGTCACTCTAGCGCGCCCGGCAAGCAAAGCTTGAGTCCGGGAAGCGCTTGTCGCGTGGCGGGGAGTTGACATAGAAAAGCATCGCGGAGGAGCTCAGAGCCGCAACCAGGGGCCCTCCGATCCATCAGCGGAGGCGCAACTTGTGGAAGCTTGAAGAAGGCGTTCATCCTTGAAAAGGCTTTAGCGAGGGCGTGAAGGCTGCGCCGCCCGAGCTGTCGGCGGGAAGGTGGCTGACACGAAAAAGGTTAACGGATAGCCACAAGGAGGATCTCGCTGCGGGGAACAATCAATTGGCGAGGCGCTCAAGAGCGAAGGATCTGCGCGGCTGCTAAGGCCGCCAGAGGGAATTGGGCGAAGGTGGCGGCTGGAGGCTGACATGAAAGGGAAGAATGAGGACCTTGCCGTACTCAGTAGCGAGAGCGTGAGAAGGATGCCCTTGCCCATGGCGATCTGCAAGTTCAACTTGCCGACAAGGTCAAGGCGAGCATAGATCAAGGACTCAGCTGCTAATCTGGGCTGAAGTTGGCCACATTAATGCGAGGCAATGGGAGCCGCCAAGGCGAGAGGGTGACTTGAAGAAGGAGATCAAAGGCAGCAGGAGGCTGGCGGCGAGGCCGCCGAGACTCAAAACACCCTCAAGGCTCTGATGGAGCTCTGGACGGAGGCCTCGTCAACATTGCTGATCATGATGATGAGCTGGCGGAACTGGACTTGGCGGGCCGGGTACTCCCAGACGAGAATCTCAGGCCAGCGCCAAGCTTACTCTTTTCTTCAAGGGTGTGGCGGCTCTCGGCAGCTCAGGAAAGGATCCCAAAGAAAGGTGGTGACGAGTCAGCACTGTCTCGCGTAGGTCTTGGAGAGGTGTTGGTGAAGATACTCTTCCACAACCAGGCCGACCTCACCGCGTCCTCAAGAAGCCGTCAGCGGTGCCGATCTTGAAGAACTCAAAGCCATTGTCGCACCCATCATGGACAAGGTGAATGAGGTCGGGAGGGTTGACGGCGAGCGTGTGGATTAGGCCATCCTTCTTCTCCCTTCCTTGTCATTGATTCCTTTCTTTGTATGTTTTTACCCTACGCTTTTGGGGAACTTGCGGCGTGAAACACGCTTCTGCGCAGTCTGAGTCGCGGAACATCGGCCAACCTTTCGCGGTGCCGGCTCTGGCAAGAAACCTTAGCGCAACTAGTTGCTGCACACACTTAAGTCGTTGAGCGGACTCGAAACAAAGTAAGGGCGCAACTAGCCACGAGAGAGGTTCCTCCAGCGCACAGGTTTTCCATACAAAATGCGATTCGTTCAAGGAAGATAACTTAAAATTTTAAAACTGAGTCATGCCCAAACTTTGGCAACTTAGCTTTTACGTAAATGCATTGCCCTAGCAAGGCTAGACTCCTTTGAGCGATGCCGGTCCACACCTTTATCCTCTCCTCCCCGTGAATTTGTGGGCGAAGGAACCTTCCTTTTGAGAAAAAGAAAGAAGAAAATAATGATATGGTGCCTTAAGGCTCGTTATTGCTTACGGGGGCAAGTCTGCACAAAATGTCGGATAATATATGCAAAAAGAAAAAGGCATAAATTTGACAACATGTCTGAGCATTTGGTCTTTATTTATACTGCAGGATCTGCGCGGCTTTGTACAAAAGGTTACATGCAACAGCGGCAAGGCTTGTACAAAAGGTGGTTGCGGAACAGGTTCAGCAACCACGCTATATAAATAAAACTTTCGAAGATGCTCTATGTTCGAGGAGTTGCTCACGGAAAGCCATCTTGGTCTCAAGTCGAGACGGCGCTTTGGCCTTGTGACTCGATTTACCCGATAAGGGCCTTCCCACTTTGGCGTCAACTTGTTGGAATTCTTGGCGGATTGAGCAGCAAAGAACAAAATCGCCTTCCTCGAAGCTTCGGCATTAACTGCGGCTATGGTAGCGGCCAAAAGCTTCTTTGTAACAAGCAGCTCGTCTGGCTGACTGAAGGCGATCTTCCTCAAGGAAGCGTAGCGTCATCTTGCGCAGCTGCTCTTGCTCAACTCATCATAGCGAGCACTCGGGGCGATCCGTATCTGAGTTCCGTGGGAGAAGCGCCTCTGCTCCGTGAGCAAGAGCAAAAGGTGTACGTCGGTGGCTCGATTTGGTGTCGTCTGATCGACCAAGAACCACCGGCAGCTCCTCGATCAATTTCTTCGCACTTGCGCGGCCTGTCGAAAAGTCCTAGTCTTGAGCCCTAGCAGCACTTCAGCGTTAGCCCTCTACCTTGACCGTTGCTTCTCGGGTGAGCAGCGAGCGAAGCAGATCTTGGCGCCAAGATCTTGGGCGTCTTGCATGAAGGTGCGGCTCGTGGTGTGTGCCATTATCGGTGATGATCTGTTAGGGACTCGAAGCGGCAAACAATTGACTGAAGAACTTGACTGCTGACTATGTTGTGACCTTCCTCCTTGTTTCCACGCCAGGCCACTTTGTGAACTTGTCGATTACAGCGTACAAGTACTCAAAGCCCCGACAACTTCGGGGAAAGGGGCGAGATGTCGAGCCCGAGACCGAAAATGGCAGGATAAAGGGTGTCTAGAAGCTTGAGCTGGTTGATGTATCTGCTTGGAGTGGGCCTTGCGCTTCACACTTGGTTACTTGTGCGGTTGCATCACGGAGGCTGTCGGCGGAAGAAACCTTCTTGGAAGGCTTTCTTGAAGCAAGTGCTCTTGCACCAATGTGGTGACCACATATGCCTCCATGTATCTCCGCTAGACAGCTCTGTCCTTCTTCCCGGAAATGCACTTCAATTTCACTCCGTTGAATCTTCTTACTGTATAGTATGTCATCGACAAGCTGGTACATACTTGATTGCGGGCTACTCTCGCTTCTTCTTGTTCTTGGGAAGTTCTCTGCGAAGGAAATGGGCGATCTCTTTGTGCCCATCTGCAGAGCTTGTGGCTCAATGACAAGGACTAAAGGTGCAAATGCTGCTGCGGGAACATACTGCTTCCACGGCAAGAATCGTGATTCAGCGGGCGTGATGCTCCCGGCAAGCGTGTCGGGACACAACTTGTCGGGGCGTCTGCTTCAGCGAAACAAACCCTAGGGCTTGTCGGAGTAGGCGCCTCGGCCTCTTTGTGTTGATCTTGGGGACCTTCTTGTGGCGGCTTGGGGGAGCTCTACGGAAAGTAGTCACCGATAACCAACTTTCTCTTCTTGCTGTGTCCGAGTTGATGGTGTCATAGATGGTTGAGTCAGCTTGAGCACAAAATCTACGGTTCCACAGGTAACTTGAGTCTTGGCGCATTTTGGCGAGCCATCTGCAATGTGGATTACGAGCTCTCGGAACATGTTCCATCTGTAGGCCGTCAAAATGCTCTTCCAGCTTCCTCACTTCATCAATGTAGGCTTCCATCAGCGGACTCGATAATCTTTGTTCCTTGACGGGCGACAAGCTGCGAGTCACCCCTCACAATAAGCTTCTTGATCCCAAGGTCTGCGCGATCTGAGTCGGCAAGCAAGCCTTCATACTCTGCGGTATTGTTTGTTGCTTGCTCCTTGGGAAAGTGCATCTGGATCACGTACTTGAAGTGCTCTCCGGTGGAGTGCGACAAGTAGCACACCTGCTGCGCGCTTGCGGCGAGAAGGCAGCATCAAAGTACATGACCCATTCTTTGCTCGCTTCCTTGTCGGGATACTCTTCTCGGAGTTTCTTCATCGGTGTTGGCGTCCACTCTGCTATGAATTCTGCCAATGCTCGGCTCACGGATAGTTGAAGTACTTTCAAACTTGAGACCAAAGCTTGCAGTTCTAGTGCCCACTCGACAATCCTTCTGTTGCTTACGGATTACGCAATATCCTCTTCACGAAGCGGTGACAGCTGTGATCTCGTGTGCTTGAAAATAATGGCGCAGCTTCCTCGAGGCCATGAGAAGGCGAAAAGCAACTTTGCACCCAGTACCTTGATCTAGCCCCTGTAGAAGGGTGACAAAATAAAGCTGGCCTTTGCACCATCTTCTTACATTTCTCTTCCTGCGGCTGCAGATTCATCCTTGTCGGGACGAGCTTGGTGGAGAAGCCCTTGTCGGTGGACTCGCATGCCGTGGTTCTTTGGCTCGTCATCTGTCTCCCTCTCCGCTACTAACATAGCACTAACAACTTGATTGGTTGCTACTAGATCAGCAGCAACTTTTCTTGTGGCCTAGGTGCGACAAGTATTGGAGTGGAGGACAGGTATCTCTTCAAGTCTGTGTGCGTGAGCCTCCGCTTCGGAGTCCATTTCATTGGACCTGCCTTTTTCAAAATTTTGAAAAATGGCGGTAGCGCTCAGCAGAACTTAGAGATGAACCTCTTGAGGCAACAACATAGTCGGCAAGCCTCCGCACATCCTTGGCCTTTGGCAGGGCTTCAATCAGCTCGATGGCTTTGATCTTGTGGGGTTGACTTCAATCCCCTACGGGACACAAAGAACCGAGAAGCTTGCGAAAGGAACTCCAACACACACTTCTCGGGGTTCAACTTGAGATTGATCTTGCGTAGATTTGCAAAAGTCTTGTCCAAATCTTGGATCAAAGTTTCTCTATCCTTGCTCTTGACCACTATATCATCCATGTAAGCTTCTACATTTACGTGCATTTGTGGCTCAAAAGCATGATTGACTACTCTTGCAAATGTTGAACCAGCATTCTTTAGTCAAAAGGCATCCGTCGAAGCGATGCGTGCCACATGGAGTAATGAATGCGGTCTTCTCTTCATCCTCTTACGCCATGAAGATCGATGGTATCCACGAGTATGCATCAAAGAAAGCGAGATCACATCATCTGCCGTGGAGTCGACAATCTGGTCGATGCGGCGGCGGAAATGGATCTTTGGGACAAGCTTTATTAACATCCGTGAAGTCAATACAAAGCCTCCACTTCCCGTTAAGCCTTGCGCGACTCTTTGGATTAGCTAACCACGTTGGATGGAGTACTCCTCGGGCCGAGACTGCTGCTTCCAACTTCTTGATCTCTTGCAATGAACTCTTAGCGTTCCACCGCTTGCTTCCTTACTCTCGCTTGGCGGGCGGCGTGAGGCGGGCGGCAGGTGGTGCTCAGTTACTTTCACAGGGAGCGCGGGGATGTCGAGATGGTTGCCATGCAAACACGCCGACATTCACCGCAGGAAAGCAACGGCCTTTCCTATTTAGGGTCAAGCGTGGCAAGATGGTGAAGAGTACCACCAGTGCCATCCTCCTTGGCGGCCACTTTCTTGGTTTACGGTGAAGCTGTCTGTATACGGCGTGAGTTTTGACTCTTCTCTTCTCAAATTTCACTAAATTTTTTTTAGGATCGGGTATCTTGGAATCGTTCGATATTCTTATGGCGAAACATTGTTCTTGGTGCCTCGACATTTAGGGGTTGTGGCGGTGTCGGGGAGTTGAGCTCGAGGTGTTGTCGTCATAATTTTATCGTTGCGATTACGGAATACTGAGTTTAATCGCCGACATAAATCTCTTTTATCACGTTGTTGGTGAGATAACCCGCTAACCCGATCTTGAGGTGAGTGCAGGGTATTGCCATGACTTCGTATAACGGATGCTTTTTGAGAGGCTGGTGAGCGATTTCGAAGGTTTCTTGGTTATGTGTTGTGGATGGATACGGTGGATGTAGGGATTAGTTTGGGTGATATATATTGCTCCTGTGTCCAACACCAGATTGCATAACCGAGAAAGTTTGGGAGTTTATAGGTGGGAATTCAAGTAGCTCTTAGGATATCTTTCCGAGGATGTATGATATGAAATTGGGGTTCGACGTCTAGTGGTCCGCCTATTCACGGTTGGTTTCGATGGTCTCGTTGTGTCTAAAGAGTCCTTGGCTATGCCTTGAGGACGCCATTATGTCATGTGCCTTGCCTTGTACATGATGGTGCTGTCTGATTGAGCCCGTAGGCCCCACCGAAAACCGGACGAAATCTCTATCATATGTTTGTTCCGGCTTATTCTGCAAGCCAATCCTTTGTTTTGTGTTATTTGTGGTATTCGAGTTGCTTCAAAGTCAAATGTTGAATCCATACCTTTCCTAAACGGTGTTCTCATATTGCTATGTGAATACTAATCCTTCTTGATCATTGGGGTTGTCATGTTAATTCTTTTCCAGCCGGTGTGTTTCTCTTCAAGTGGATCCGATCATTTTTCCCATCCGCAAGATCAATTCTAAGTTTTCTCAACGGTGTTTGTTTCGTTCATCCCAAGTTGTCTTTGTTTTTCCCACCCTCCACCCTTTTTTCTTCAAGGACTCATTTATTTTGATCAAGTATCCATTTATTCATGTGAAGTCTCTTCATTCTTTTCAATCAATGTTCTTATCCGGTGATTTCCCATGAAGATGCTCAACAGTTTCAAGTTCATCATCCTTCATTGTTGTTTCTTATCCGGTGGATCCAATTCATGCTTTCGATATTCATCATATTCCTTTTTTTCCTCATTTCAATGTCTTCTCATACCGGTGCACCTCTTTATCATTCTACTTCTCGCTATTTGTTATTCTGGAGTGCTGAAGATATCTCACAAGACTTGTGTTTCCATTCTTAATCCGTTCAAGCTCTTTGAGTTGGTATCTCATTCAAGCCATTTAATTCAACGGTGCAATGTCTCTTTAAATTGTTCAGGTGTTTCTTTTGAGTGGGCCCTAACCCACGGGTCTTTTCGAGGATCTTACGACTCTTCTAATTATCGAGGAGCCATTCTCAAATTCTTTTCCAAGTTTGGCGTAAGATTGAGTTATCATCGGTTAAATGCTTTTCTCCAAGATCTTTCAAATTCTTTTCATAGTTGGCTCAACCTCTTAGCTTTTGATTCTTCGGTGTGCCTCAATAATTCTCGGTTGGTGTTTCGTTGTCATTCTTATCATGTGAAGACCGAAGAAGAGTTTCTCTTTAATCTTGCTCTATTCTCTTCAAGATTCATGGTGCTAGCTTGTTGCCATCCTCTCATAATTGTTTTCGATTGTGAGAATTCTTTTCTTACCATCAGAGTATTTCATGAGTTGTTTCAATTTTCTTCCTCAAAGTCCATCATGTCATAATTCTTTATTCTTAGCGTGTATCCATCATTCTCCAAATCTTACGGTGAATCGTTCAAATATCCTCTAATCTGTTCATGATCTCTTAGTTCTCGGTATCTCCCCTCTAGTATCTTCATTCGTTTTCCAATTCTTCGGTGAATTGTGCATTTGATACTCTCTTTTTCAAGTCTTCTGGTGGTTCTTTCAAGATCTCTCTTCCTTGTTCATCATATTAATTCATTCGTTGTTTGAAATCCACGGTGGTTCCATCAATACCTTCCCAAGTTTTCGCCATATCTCTCTTAATCTTTTTTCAATGGGAATAAGTAATATGCCTAATTCATTGCTTGTCATCAATTAAATTTGATGAAGGATAAGCATACAATAAATCTTATTCTCATTTCCTCAAGGTGATTCAATTCTTTTCTTAGGAGATTGTTCATGATGAAGTAATTCTCGGTTTCATTTGTTCCATCTTCTCTTTTTCCGGGTTCCAAGCTCTAATTATCGGAGATCCATCTAAATCATTGCAAGGATTCACCTGTGTTTCCAATTTCTTTTCTTTTCAATCCTTTTGTTTACGGAGTTCTTCATGGAGGCCCTACATGGTGGTTCATCAAGGATTCTTTTCATTCTTCAATTGTTCTTCAAGTTTTCTCTCGAAGTTAAGATCCGTCAAGCTAAACTCTAAAATAAACATGGTGCTTAACACATGTTTTGTTTGAGAGCTCAAGTATTCTTCATCTTGCATTCCAAAGTGCAATTCTTTCTACCTTATCTTTTGAGGTGGTGTTATGTCACTCTTGACAATTTCCTTCATGTTTCATGATTCATATTGTCGTCAAGAATGAGGTATTTTAAATCCATCGGTCGTCATTGGAGTTATCTTGGGTTATATTTCACCTAAAGCTTTCCCTAAGGTTGTTGCTATTTATGGTGCTTATAAATGACCCAAGTTCTTCATTGTCCTCCGTTGAAATAAGTTTCTCGTCTCCTTGTTGATATCAATCAAATCAATTGTTCCCATTAGTGGCGGTTGTCACCTCATCATTTTGAGATGTTTTCCATAAGCCACAACAAGCTTGCTTCTCGTTGTTGATTTTCCAACAATTCCGTTCGATTCTTCTTGGCAAGGATGCTTTCCAAGTTCACTTGTGGCAAAAGTTGTCATTTTCTTCTCCGCCCCTTTATCTCAACGGTCTATCTTCTATTCTTTCGTTACGGAGGCTTTGTGATGTTGCTCCTTTCATCTTGAATTGTGAGGATCGTGTTCTTTTCGTGCTTATCCATTTAACCGGAGTGTCGTGTTTTCATTCGAGTTCTCTCATCTTATCAAGTTTTGCCTTCCTTCTCAACGGATGCGGTTTGTAATGTTTCTTACCCGTGTGACATTCTTTCAATTCCATTATGGAGTGTGTTGTTGATTTAATCAAGTACCATCTTATCTTCTCAAGTTCATGTTCAATTCCTTCCATTTACGGTCAGTCTTGCCCAAATTATATCTTTCTTCCTCTCATCTTGTTTTAGGAGTGGTTTCAAATTCTATCTTGTCCATCAAACTCTTGATTCATGTCTTTGCAACCTTCAAGTCCTCGTAATGTTCCTTGTTCCTCTTTTCTAACGGATTGTTTGCAATCTCGTTCATCTTTGTTGTACTCTTTCTTTTAAATTGCTCAACCTCTCAAGGTTCGTGGTTTCACTCATTTCTCAAAGCAACTTAGTTTCACCTTTCTTTTCTCTTCGTTTTCCCTCGGTGCCATCCTAGATCTCGGGGCGAGATCCTCTCGTAGTGGTGGTGTTGTTGTAACCCCGGATCCGTTCGCCAGGTGTCCTTGATTTTCGCCGCCGTTGCCGTGTCATTTGCTTGCGTGTTGTATTTATCATGTCATCATTTGCATTTTATCATGTCATCATGTGCATCGCTTTTGCATACATGTTAGTCTCATGCATCGAGCCTTTTCCCCTTGTCCGTTTTGCAATCCGGGCTCCTCGTCATCCGGCGTCCTTCTTCTCTCTTTTAGGTATGCGGGTATTAAACTTTCTCGAGAATGGCCGAGGTTTGCCAAGCAGCCTCGGTATATCACCGATGAACCGCTTTGTCAAGTTTAGTGCCATTTGGAGGTCGTTTGGTACTCAGCAGTTAACAGGGTAAGTAAAGCCCTCTTTGTTTCCAGCCCAACCTTCCAAAGTGGCCCAAAACCAGCAAACTCCCTCCATGCTCTCGCTCGTTCGATCACGATCGCGTGGCGAAAACCGCACCTCATTTGGACTCTCCTAGCTCCCTCCATCTATAAATAGATCTCCTCCATTTTCACGGATGATCCCCGAAACCCTAGATTTTTTCCTCTCGCGGACATATCGCCCGGCGGCGGACCACGTCCCTTGGCCGCCACCTCACTCCGGCGAATCGCGTCGCGACACGTCATCGTCGCCGCCGTCCGCCACCTGTCCTCGCGCCGCCCGTGGGCCTGAGCCCATCCGTTGACCGCGCCCGGCCCCTCCAGCGCCCGCTTCGTCCGTGCCTCGCCCGGTCGCCAGCCCGCTCCGTGCCGCGCCCGAGCTGCTTTCGCTTCGCCTCCGCCGCCTTCCAGCGCGCCGTCGCCAGCGACCAACTCCAGCGGCGAACACGCCGCGCCGTCTTCCACCGCGTCTCCCGGTCCGGCGCGCGCGGTATCCGCGCCGCGCCCGACCCCGCCTACCTCCGCGGATCTCCGCCCGGTTCAGCGCCCGGCGGCGCCGCCTTGCCCTCGCCACCTTGCCGTCCGTCCCGCGCCCCGCGCCATCGCGTCTCCTCCGTCTCCTCCGTCGCCCGCGGTGCGCTCCGAGCCCGTCGACCCTGCCGCCTCGTCCGCCGTGCCCAGCGTCCAGCGAGCCGCCGCCCTCGCCGGATCCGGCGACGCGCGCCGCCGTCGTCGTCGCGGGATCGGGAGAAACCGATCCCTTTTGTCCGTCCGGCCGAATCCGGGCCGGCTGCCCACCTCCCTCGGCCGCTGCCTCCTCGCTTCTGGGCGAAGCCGTGGGTGAGCCACCCCAGCCCCTCCTTTGTTTTTTCTTTCTTTCTGTTGGGCCAGCCAGCAGTTTATTGATAGTTTTTTTTTCCGTTCTGCGATTTTTCCTATTATCCTGTGATTTACGGTTTTCAATAGAGGGCGGAAGGTTTTCCCCACAAGTGCGGATGGTGAATATGATACACGCCACCCACATACCCAAGAGGGAGAGGAAACACGCACTAAGGGACATCTATGCGATGGAGCCAGTCACCCCGAAGTTCAATCCATGGTCCTCTTGTCCGATCACTTTTGATCGAAGAGACCATCCGACCAGCATACGCCATGGCCGATTTGCCGCATTGGTTTTAGACCCAATCATAGATGGATTTCACCTCACGAGAGTCGATGGATGGACGGCGCAGAGCCTGAACCTCGCTTTATCGGGACACGGTCGCCAAAATGGGCATAGACCCATCAAGGATTAAACCTACAAAGACAACCTTTAAAGGTGTCATACCGAGGAGTGGAAGCCAATATGACAGCTCAGTCCACACCGAAGTGGTCTTCGGATCCCCGGATAATTTCCGAGCGAAGAGTTAATCTTCGACATAGTCCCGTTTACATGGCGGCTATCACGCTCGCTCGGACGAACCGCGTTTGCAAAATTCAACAGCGGTGCCGCATTATGCATACCTAAAGCTCAAGATGCGGGGACCTCGTGGAGTCATCACGGTCGATGGGAATCTGAACGCTCCCCTCGAACGGAGGAACATACAGCTCTCGCGGCGAAGCATGCAGTAGCCTCTTAAAGGCAATTCTCGATCCGGCCATTAAACAGCCGGATACAGTAAAATGCGCCCGAAGCAATACCAACCAAGACCAACTGGCGCGATCAGAGCATGCGTAGCAATGAGGCCCCAACCCTTGCCCACGCATGATCGCAATAATAACACTCCGCGTACATAATTACGCTTTGGAGATACCATGGGCACAGGGGAGGGGGCACGATCGCAACAGACCCAGAGTGCGGTTCGACCACACAGGACTCTGTTAACCAGAAGCCCTGTCCGGCGGCGAACCTGCCGAACTCATGATGCAACAGTCAGGGACTAAAGAAGGCTGCGACGAACATTCAGGTGGTCTCAATTACGAGCATTAAATTCGATTATATACACCAAGTCCGCAGCTCATCCGTGAAGGGGGACATGTTTATTTAGTCCAAATCCCTTGCTTACCGCACTATTTATATCAGTCCGCTCTACTAGCAGACTTTCTTTCATAAATAATGCAGCACCTTTTTGATTGCAATTGCATTACCTTTTATTTATATATTCATTACATGACATCTTGCACCCGTATATTTGGTACGGCCAAACACACCAGGGGCTTCCGTTCCCCACATTATGGTGTGATAAAGTCCGAACACTTTCACAAGTACGGTACCCCGAACTTATAGCATTATATGAATCGGCTCCAAATCATGTCTTGGGTCAATAGTTGGGTTTGCCCGGCTCCCATGTTTTGGTGCCTTACGTTCCGATACGTCGGCTAAGGTATGACGGGAGAACCACTGCGATTGCGCCCGGTTGAGCAGGCGGCGCCTCGCTGGAGAAAGCTAAAACCGACTGGCATGATAAGGCGAGAGACCGTCGCTGTTTGAGAGGTTTTTCGGTCCTTAAAGACTCACGCCGCTTGACGAAGTTCGGATAATGTCCGAGCGGCGTGGATAGCGCCCGGATTGGTCTTCCGAATACCGAGGGCTTCACGAAATTTAAAATTATAGAATTCTATGGCTAAGTGAGAGTGTTCAAGCATTATAAGTCCGGTTGCCTTGTTCTTCATGTTGAGCGCCTCCCTAGATGGACCCAAAAATGGGAACAAGAGTGCTCAAGTTTATCCCGAACACCCCAGCACTAGTGGCTTGGGGGCTGAAGCCAACAACTTGCCATCTCTCATATTTTTTAAATGGCCGCACAGAAGGTAATATTTTAAATTAAACAAGCGTTGCTTAAACGCGCACATGAACAAAGTTTCAGTGCGCAGGATAATACATAACGAGTTTACTCGAAAATTACATTTAGGGGGCACTCATCCGCAATATTGCGAGCTCCCTTCAGGACAGTTTTATAGTACATTTCGGGCGTGCGATACTCCTTGCCCGGCAGCGGTGGGTCCGTGAGAAGCTTCTCCGCATCCAACCTGCCCCATTGCACCTTTGTGCGGGCGAGGGCCCGGCGAGCGCCTTCAATGAAGGCGGAGCGCTTGATGACATCCACCCAGGGGCATGCATCCACCAGCCGCCTCCACGAGGCCAAAGTAGCTCGAGCATGGCATGTCCTGTGCCTGGCCCGGACTATCGAGCCCTTCATGGCCTCTTCAGCTACCTTATGGAGTTCGACCAGCCGCTTTAGCTGGTCGCTTAGAAAGCACTGGTGTCCGGCCTCAGATCTTGAGACCGAAGACTTTTTCCGTCGAGCTCCCCTCCTCGCCACGATAGAATGCGGCGGCATCGGACGCACTACGCGGCAGATCTGCAAACGCCCCTGGAGAGCTCCGAATGCGGGTAAGTGTCAGGTATTTTACATTAACATGCTTGCTTTGCATGAAAAATGCCTTACCCGCCGCTATTTTCTTTATATCTTCAACCTCTGAAGGGCCTTATGGGCCTCGGCCTTGGCGGACTTGGCACTTTCGAGGCGAGGCAAGCTCGGACTCTCGAGTCTTAGGTCACGCTCCAAACTCTCATGCTTTTCCATGAGAGCACTGGAGCTCTTGCGAACCTCCGCCACCAGTGCCTCCTGCTTTTCTCGCTCAACCCGTTCCGCAAGCCGCCTTGTTCGGCCGCGACACAAGATCCTTCAGGGCTGCCACCTCGTTAGTGGCCCCTGCAATACACATATTATCCTCGTTCATTTTATTGCAACCAAAATCCTTTTCGTAAGGTACCTATTCAAAGTGGTGTTACTCACCTTCTTTTTCCTCGAGCTGCTTCTTCAGCATGGCGAGCTCTCGCTCGGACCGCTCGAGATCCTGCTTTAGCACATCGACCTCCGCCGTTAACGCGGCGGCAGGCAGCAGCAACAGCCCGCAAACCCATATTGACATATTTTTAGCAACCCTGCGTATATCTTGTTAGATCCTCGGTCCGCTTTTCTTTCCGAACACCAAACCGAGCATCGGGGGCTCTTGTCTATGCGGTATTACATTACATAATTTTAACTTCTTGCCTCAAAGCACTCGTTAAAGGCTGCTGCGAGCTTCGTCGGCCCGCTTTTGGCAAGCTGAACCTTTTGAATCACCGCACTCATGATAGTGCGGTGTTCTTCCTCGATGGAGCGCCTTTAAGCGCCTCCAACAAGTTATCCGGCGCCTCCGGTTGGACGGAGGCCGCCGGCGTCACGGTCTTGCCCTTCTTTCGAAGGGGCCGCTTGCCGGACTCTGGAGCCACTGCGGGTTCCGACGTAGAGTCCGGTGCAAAGTCCGGGAGGTCGCCTGACGGCGCCTCCGGAGCCTCCTCCTGATGGGTCCCTCTCTGGGATCCCACCTCGGCGTCCTCGTCGGCGCGTGGGGTAGAGGCAGCCGGAAGTGAATTCACATCCGACGAGGCCAACGACCCGCTCGATGAGTCGGGGAGATCGTCATCGGCCGGACTACGGACAGAACGCGGCGTTAGAAGGACACTACGCGACATGAAATATATTGCATATCAAGGATCCAGATACTTACGATCTCGACGGACGCCTGGCCCTTGGAGGCCACTCATCCTCGCCAACGCTGGTGTTGACGAAACAGTCCGGGGGGATATTTCTCCCCCTCTTGGACCCTTCGGCCTCCCCTATTGGGGAAGCCTTCCTCTTCTTCTCTCCCTCTTCTGGGAGAGAATCCTCCTCCTCATCGTCTTCGGGGGAGGATTCCGCCTCGTCGTCGGACACCTGATTGCGGGAACTCTTTCGAGTCCCCGCGGCCACCTTCTTGGCCTTCTTCTCCGGCACCAAGTGCGGTGCCGGAATCAGCAGCCCTGCTAAACGGGCGTCCACTGGGTCTTCTGGCATGGGAGCCGGGCTGATAAGCTGCCTGGCCTTCTCCATCCATTCCTATCAAAGGAAGAGGCAGAATGAGACCCCTCTAGAATCAATTTGATTATTACAAGTGTCCCGTAATGGGGTCGAATCACTTACCTCGTCAGTTGGATGCTGCGAGCTGAATCCGCGATCTTCTGTCGCGGATGCGGGGGCTTCGGCACCCTTGAACAGCACCCTCCAGGCGCCTTCGTATGTCGTATCGAAGAGCCCGCTCAGCGCCTGGTGCTGTTCCGGATTGAACTCCCATAGATTAAATGCCCGTTCTTGGCATGGGAGAATCCGGCGGATGAGCATGACTTGGACCACGTCGACGAGCCTGAGCTTATTGCTCACCAGCTTCTGGATGCAGGCTCAGAGTCCCGTCACCTCCATCGGATTGCCCCACTACAAGCCCTTCTCTTTCCAGGAGGTGAGCTGCGTGGGGATGCCAGATCTAAACATAGGGGCCGCCGCCCATGTGGGCTTGCGAGGCTCGGTGATGTAGAACCACCCCGATTGCCACCCCTTGACGGAGTCCACAAAGGCCCCTTCGAGCCAAAGGACGTTGGGTAATTTACCCAACATGGCGCCTCCGCATTCGCTTTGCGTGCCCTTTACAACCGGCTTGGCGTTGAAGGTCTTGAGCCACAGCGAAGTGGGGCGGATGCGGAAAGGCCTCGCCCACGACGATAAACGCCGAGATGTTGAGGATGAAGTTGGCGCCAAATCATGGAAATCCAGGCCGTAGTAGAACATGCAGCCCCGGACGAATGGATGGGCGGAAAGCCCAGTCCAGCGGAGGAAGTGGGGAGGAAGGCGACCCTCTCATGAGGCCGAGGGGTAGGGATGAGCTGCCCCTCGTCGGGCGAGCCGATGTGCGATATCGCCGGAAGGTATCGGCTGGCTGCGCAGCTTGGTGATGTCCTCCTCCTTAGCGGTGGAGGCCAACCATTTGCCTCCGCTCCGGACATATTCGGAGAAGGTCGAGGCGAGATGCACGAGCTTGGGCGTTGGAGCTTGAGTGCGCGGAGATGGATAAGCAAAGGAGGAAGAAGGCGTAGGTGAAAGGGTAAATCCTTATCCCTTATATATAGGCGGACGAAACTGTGCGTCCCCGGCCGTCCTGGTAAAACTCGCTTATCTCCCAAGTGCCACTATCAATGGCGCGGTTGGGTTACCCACATCCGTATCGATGAGAATCCCGGAATAAGGGGAACACGATCTCTGCTTCGACGAGACGTGCCAAGGAAACCGCTTCGCTAAATGTGCTGAGGTGGTATAGTAAAAAATGATTCAAAACAGTGGCTTGGTGGCGGCGTAATGTCGCGCCGCGTAATACGTCAGCAGATTGAACTAAGTGTACATTTTATTCTCTCTACGGTGGAATGTGGAATTTATTTTGCAGAGCCGGACACTATCCTGGTGTTCATGATCTTCTCTGGATTATTCAAGGGAGGAACCCTCCTTGCAATGCCGAACATTATGCTTGGCCGGACTAATCGTCATTGAAGCCTGGTTCGGGGCTCTTGAGGAGTCTGGACTAGGGGTGTCGGACAGCGGACTATCATTATCCGCCGGACTCCAAGACTACGAAGATACAAGATTGAAGACTCCGCCCGTGTCTGGATGGGACTTTCCTTGGCGTGGAAGGCAAGCTTGGCGATACGGATATGTAGATCTCCTACCATTGTAACCGACTCTGTAACCCTAGCCCTCTCCGGTGTCTATATAAACTGGAGGGCTTTAGTCCGTGAGGACAACATACATTACAACAATCATACCATAGGCTAGCTTCTAGGGTTTAGCCTCCTTGATCTCGCGGTAGATCCACTCTTGTACTACCCATATCGTCAATATTAATCAAGCAGGATGTAGGGTTTTACCTCCATCGAGAGGGCCCGAACCTGGGTAAAAACATTGTGTCCCTCGTCTCCTGTTACCATCCGCCTAGACGCACAGTTCGGGACCCCCTACCCGAGATCCGTCGGTTTTGACACCGACAGTGACCTTGAGGTTGCGGATCGTTGGCGAAACCAACATCGGCAAGCACCCGACCACAGTTATGCGGTCAGGGTGATCCTCAACATCAAAGATGATGGGCGTGCTGGACCACTTCAGGGGTTTGTGCGACTCAACGGACGGTTCTGCTGCGTTTACTTCTCGCACCCACTGTTTGAGTTGGCGGTGCGAGGTGTGCAGAGAATCACCTCCGTTAACGCATAAAACCTCCGTTGCCTTCTGAAACTCTTGCTCGTCGGCCTCATCCTCATCCATCTCATCGTCTTCGTCCTCGTCTTCGTCCTTGTCGCGGCCGCGGGGAGGCCTATCACCTTGCCGCTGCTTGGCTTTGCCGCGGCGCCCTCCCCGGGCAGGACGCTTCTTGCCGGATCCTCCGCCACCTTCCTGGGCCTTCTCCTTGTCGTGGCGCTCGTATTCAGCTTTCTGTAGCTCAACAAGCTGCTCAACTTTCTTGCAGGCCTGGAGATCATGGCCCTTGGTGCGGTGGATCTTGCAGTACTGCTTGCCGGAGCCGTCCTGCTTGTCAGCGGCCACCACAGCCTCACGGAGTCACCAGCTTTGGCCTTCGGCGCCACCTCCGCTGCCGGACTGCTCGACAACTAGCACATCCTTAGCTTTCCTCTTTGTTATTCCGCCTCCGGTTCTTCTTTGCCAGGCGGCATCCTCACCGCCGAGATCATTCGCTCCTGCGTTTTCTCCGGAGTTTCCTTCCTCCTCAAGACGTGCACATTTGTCGGCCGAGCATATAGCTCGCTGACATCTATGATTTGCACATCGCCATCTCCCTCATCCTGCGATTCACGCGACGCTCGATGGAACAGCGGCGATAACCGCGGCGGGGTGGACGTCACGGGATGTTGCGCCGCACTGGCTGAATCTCTCAGATGAACTTGCGCAGGGTTCTCGCTTCTTCATACGGGCGAAAGCAGATGAAGATCGCTCTCTCTGGCCATGGGGCTTGTGGTCGCCTATGAAAGGCGCCGACAAACCGATGGCACGATCCGCCATGAGGAGATGGAGTTATCCAGCAAGTGCATGAGCCAAGATCTCGACGTTGGGCTTGAGCACCGCCGAAGTAGTTGGTGAGGATATTCTCGTCGCGCCCCGGCAGCCTACACCGCGATGGTGTAGATGTCGAGGAACTCCGACGGATGTATCCTGCCATCGCATTTCTCGCACGCCCGCTTGAAGTTCTTGGTATGGGCCCTTTCGACCTGCCGCAGCTCACGTAGTGAACGGGGCAACCTACGCAGACGACAAGTCGCTGGTTCCCTCGGCACATGCATATCGACAGTGGGCCCTAGCGCTGCTGTACGACCGAGGGCGCTTCTCGACGCCGATGCGAAAAGTCTGGCGTTTTCGTGTCGCCGTTCTTGGAGAACTTGGCATTGATCGTGACGAAGCTCGCGGATCCGGACGACGCGGTGGAGTCGGTGTCGAGGTTGGCCCGGCAGTCGGTGATCTTGGCTTTGAGCGGGAGTGCAGTGGTAGCACCCCGCCGGTCTTGTCGGCGTCGGCTTGCGCTGGGCGTCTTGCGAGAGCTTCGATGTGCTTTCGATTGTGCGGGCTTATCGCCGTTAAGCGGCCGATGAGACTCTAAATGGTGGCCCTGCGATCGTCGATCTTATCTGCATGGAGGTAATCTAAGAAGCAACTGGGCTCGTGCGGCCTTCCTCGAGTCTTAGGCGGTGGCGGCGAGCAGCGCGAGCGAGTTATGCTCGAGACTTCTGCGGTGTTAGAAGGAGCAACATCCGTCGGCGACCGTCTGCGCTTTCGAGCCGGCGTGTTGGCGCACATGTTGGCCTTGGCGTCGCGATCCACCAGCAGCCTTGTTCCAACGTGAGTGCGGTGCTAGGAGCATCATGGCGTTGTCGATTCTTCACCTCCGGGAGGAGTGCGGTGTAAGTCACGAGCGCCCGAAGCTTGCGGGGCCTTGTCCTTGAACTGGTGGCGATGTGAGTCCCCGTCGGCGCCCGCTCCTCCGCGGCGTCTATCCCGCCCGCCTGCCTCCGGTGGCGGTGGGATCAACAGGGACGGGCCAGCCACCTCCGAAGTCTTCTTCTTCGGTGGCATGTCGATGAAGATGTTGATGTAGCGCGCGTGAACGCCGGATCTGGTTCGCACAACCTCGACGGCCCCCTACCTGGCGCGCCAAAGATGTTGTGGGAAACGAACACCTATGGGGCAGGGCCCCTTCGGTCCGGCAAGGGCAGAGGGAGCACGAAGAGCAGGTCGGCGAACGCGAGGGATTTTACCCAGCCGGAGCTCTCCGAGAGATAAAACTCTCTGCTGCTTTGTGTTTCTATTCTGTTCTTGCTCGAGGCGTGGGTGTGTTGCAGTTTGAATGAGTGAACCCTTCTCGTCGCGCATGGGCCTCCTTTTTATAGTCTAAAGGGGTCACCAACAGTGGCAGAGAGAGAGGGGTAAAAAGTAAAAACAGGGGTTAGTACAACCGCTATCAATAGTGTCCCTACCTAACTCGGCGGGGGACAAAGGCATTTAATGCCCGGTCAGTGCGCCAAAATAGTGCAGAAACGACCGTTAGAGGCGCCACCGATCGCCACGATGGCCTTCTCGTCATCTCCACTTGCCACCTCGACCGCTTGGCTGCCTGACACCCGCCACGTGCTCTGGGATGGTCAGCGGCGACACGTCGATTTAATGTCTTTGGGCGTGGTACGAGTGGTTAACCGCGCTGACAAGCGCCTTGCCACGGTCGTCGTCTTGCCACACCCGAGAGCTTGCCGCTCGTTGGGTCCTGCCGGGACGCGCAGCGCGTCGCGGCATGTTCTTCGCAGTGCCTTGGTTGGCCTTCCCGGCAAGCTCCTCTTGCCGGGGTCTTGTCCTTCCCGGCAAGCTCCTCTTGCCGGGGCCTTGTCTTCATAGTTAACACTTTGTTCTTGAATGGCAGTAATAGGAATAGCGAAGGATCTTGGCGGACGCCCTGCAAGCCTTGCCGCGGGACACTGCGACTGCCCGTGCACAAGTTCGGGATACTAAGGTACCCCTACTTTAGTACACCAACACGCGGGCTGTAGTCCCCGAGATTCGGGCCGACTGCTGAGCAGTTGGGCCGAATCTTCTCGGTGACCTTCTTTGCTAACGACTTGACGTCCTTCGCCTTTGTTCTTCAGAGGCCAACGCCGCTCTTCAGGAGCGGTTGGGCGAAGTCCACTTCCCTACGCGCCAAGGAGGAGGAGTGCGGCAAGCTCGCCACGCAGGCGCGACTGCTGGCCGCAGCAGAGTGGCGAGCGAATGAGCTGCCAAGGCGGCACAGGACGAGGCAGAGAAGAAAGAGACTGCTCTCATGGCCGAGTTAGAGAGCGAGCACTCCTCTTGGACCGACAAGGAGGCGATGCTGACCTCCGGCTTCCATGAGATTGAAGATATCGTCGATGGTGAGTTTCTTTTGCTTTCTTTCTTCGAGCCACCGACTGTAAGTCAGGATGACTCCTGATTCTTTCTTTTGGTTCTTTTTGTTTTGGCAGACTTCTTCCCTGGCCAGTCGCAGGCGGTCAACCGAGCCATTGAGGCTGATCGCGAGGCGCGGAGGGCAAATGGCGCGGAGATCGCCGCCAATGCCCCCCTGACCATTGACGAGTAGCTCCTGAGCATCGAGACTCGTCTGCGTCCGGCCCATCAGTTGCTGCGCCGGCTCCAACGTGCCGGGGCCCAGGCGATTGCCGCCCTGTGGCCGGATATGCCAGTTCTGTGCACGCCCAGTCGGACAGCCGACTGGCTGGAGGTCGCAGCTGGCCGTCTTGAGGCTTGGAAGGTTTCCTCGGCCCGGGCTAGAGCGCGCAGGGCCTTGGAATTCGTCAAGGCTTGGTATCCAGGGCTAGACCTGGACCGGCTGGCCGCGTTTCGGTCAGAGGCCCAGGCGGAGCTGGTGGCTATGGAAGGCGCCCTCGTCGAGCGTGCGGCAGCGATCGCCGACTACACCGACACCAGCGTCTTCGTTCCTCAGCGGGCCGCGAACGGCGAGGAGGTGCCGCCGGAGTGCTTCGGGATGAACCCGGACTACAACGAGGACTCGGCGGAGGTGATCGACTCCAGTGCCGAGGAGGGAGACAAGGCGGAGGATGGAGGCGAGATGGAGGCGCCAGAAGACGGAGTGGGCGACCAGCCTCAGCCCGACCGTGCCTCCAGCAATGAGCCGCGTCCGATCGAGGCGGCTGCCACCAGAGGCGATCAAACTGAGACTGCCCAGCCGGCTGCCCCGGCGCCTGACACCGCCGTCTCCTCCGACCCTCCGAACCCATCTGCCGCTTCTTAGGCTCCCATCTTATCTTTATTTTATCTGCTTTCATAGTCTTTGAAGAACTTGTTAATTTGCACAATTCCACCCGCGGGGTGTATTTGGAACCTAGCCAGAGGCCTATGTTATGTAAATATCTATCTGACTTCTATCTTTCCTTGCTCGTTGCTCTTTTTGGCTTTTTCCTTTACCGCCTTTCCACAGTCGCCGCTTTGCCAGACGGACAACCGCTAGGCGGACTGCCGCTGGATCAAATGCTTGGCTACCTTAGGGAAGGCAAGTAGGCCTTTTTAGAGTCTTTTAACAAGTTTGGATAGAAGGCGGTAAGCCGACTATTCGAGAGTCGGCTCTGCAAAGAGAGGCTGGAAGCCAGCTTGGGCTATGCTTATGCTTTGAGTCCTTAGCCATTTTTTCGTGTGGGCGCTCATTCTTGCTTATTCTCTGCCTACCAACAGTCGCTCTCATGAGCTCATGACTTCGACAGAGGAGACGGCTTAAGCGCCGCATACTACTTGTCCGACTGCAGGAAGCATTTCATAGTGCAAGACGGCGAGTCCCCGGGCCGACTAGTCGAACTCCGTGCCAAGCGGCATAACAAAGAGTAGCATACTCGAAGGCATAATTCTTATCATACAGATAACAACAAAAGCGGCAGTCCCCGAGCTCGTCTCGGGGGGCCCAAAGTCTTGGTACTTTAATACAAAGGATAGCGTGGTACATACTGCATCAACTGTAAAATCTTTGGAGAAGATTTGCGTTCCATGGCTGTTCTGACTCTTTGCCAGAGTCGTCCCTCTTGCGTCTTTGGGGGCTTACAGGCGCCGATTAGGTAGTAGGAGTCGTTGCTCAAAGACTTTGTCGATGATGAAGGGGGCCTTCCCAAGGCGCCGACAACTTGTGCTGGCCGGCTATTCGCTGGATCAGTCGGAGCACAAGGTCACCCTCTTGGAAAGATCTCGGCCTGACCTTCCTGTTGTAGTATCTCTGCTGGTAGATGCTAGACCGGCTGAGTGCCAACAGCCGGCCCTCTTCCAGCAGGTCGATGCCGTCTTGACGTGCTTCTTCTGCTTCCTCTTCGGTGTACATGGTGACTCGCGGAGAGTCGAATTCTATGTCCGATGGGATGATGGCTTCGGCACCGTAGACGAGGAAGAAAGGCGTGAAGCCGGTTGACTTGTTTGGAGTCGTGCGCAGACTCCAGAGGACGGCTGGCAGCTCCTCAAGCCAACAGTCCGCCGAATGCTCAAGTGGTTCGACCAGGCGAGGCTTGATGCCAGATAAGATGAGGCCATGTGCTCGCTCCACTTGGCCGTCTGACTGCGGATGGGCAACGGACGCTAAGTTCATTCGGATGCCCTGCGTTGCGCAGAAACGGGCCAAGGCGCCTTTGGCAAAATTTGTGCCATTATCGATGATGATGCTGTGCGGTATGCCGTACCACACCGTGATGTCGGCGATGAAAGTCACTACAGTCGGACCGTTGAACTTCTTGATGGGCTTTGCTTCTATCCACTTTGTGAACTTGTCCACTACGACGAGTAAGTGAGTCAGGCCGCCTCGGGCCGTCTCGAACGGTCCCACCATGTCCAGGCCCCAAACTGCAAAGGGCCAGGCAATGGGGATTGTCTTCGCAGGCCCGGCTGAAGCGGCTTGGAGCAGAACTTCGCACCCCTTGCATTTTGGACTAATTCCTTGGCCTCTTCTAGGGCAGTTGGCCAGAAGAAACCGTGCCGAAAGGCTTTGGCGACGAGTGCTCTTGAAGCCGCATGGTGGCCGTGACTTTTCGCCTTGATGGATGTCTCTGAGGATTTCTTGGCCTTGCTCTGGCTCAACGCAGCGCTGGTAGACACCAGTGACGCTGCGCCTGACCAGCTCTCTGTTGATTATGGTGTAGGCTGCCGCTCGGCGTTGCACTTGCCGAGCCAAGATTTCATCAGTTGGCAACTCTTTGTTCACTAGAAACTTGAGGATGGGCTGCGCCCATGAGGGTGCAGTTATTTCTTCAACCGCCACCACTGCGACTTGGACAAGGGCGGCAGGGCCGGGAGGCGGCGGGCTGGAGTTTGTGGCTGCTTGCTGGATTGACGGAGTCCCCGGGCCGACTGCCACAGTCCCCGGGCCGACTGGGGCAGTCCCCGGGCCGACTGGCACAGTCCCTAGGCCGAGTTCTGAAGTCTTTGGGCTGGTTGCCGCAGTCCCCGGCCTGGGTTCTGAAGTCCCCGGGCCGGCTTCTACTGTGATCTTCTTGGAGCCGTCTGTAAGAATTCTTGTGCCGTCTGCTGGGGCTCTGGAGTCGGATCCGACTTCTTCGGGAGGAGCCGGCACAAAGATGGAGTCTAATTCTGGTGAAGGCTTGATAGACGGCTTAAGGAGACGTGGAAGAGCGACGCTGGATGGTATCGCTTGGCGGGTGGAGCCGACTCGTGCCAAGGCGTCTGCTTGGTCGTTGTCATTTCTTGGCACGTGAAGGAACTCGCACCCCTCGAAATATCCGCTAAGCTGCTGCACCAGGAAGCGGTAGCTCGTCATGTTTGTGTCTTTGGCATCCTAGTCGCCAGATGACTGCTGGACCACCAAATCGTAGTCGCCATAGCACAGGATCCGGCGAATGCCGAGTTCTTTGGCAAGCCGGAGCCCATGAATGAGCGCCTCGTATTCGGCGACGTTGTTGGAGGCGGCGAAGTGGATCTGCAGCGCATACTTGAGCTTGTCGCCTTTGGGGGAGGTGAGGACGACGCCGGTTCCCAGGCCGGTGCACATCTTGGAGCCGTCAAAATACATCCGCCAATGGGTGGAGTCGGGCGCTGGTGGCAGGTACTGGGTCTCGGCCCAGTCGACGAGGAAGTCGGCCGGTGCTTGCGACTTGATGGCGGTGCGGGGCTGGTAGTAGATGGTGTAGGGAGCCAACTCTATGGCCATTTGGCTACTCGGCCGGAAGCATCTCGGCTCCCGATGATCTCGGCCAGCGGGGCTGTGCAAACCACCGTAATTGGATGCTCTTGAAAGTAAGGCTTCAGCTTCTTGGCGGCAAAATGCACACCGTAGCACATCTTCTGGTAGTGGGGGTAGTTCTGCTTGGAGGTCGACAGTACCTCGCTCAGGTAATATACCGGTCTCTGGACAAGGAGCGCCTTGCCTTCCTCTTTGCATTCGACTACAATGACTATGCTGACTACTCGGCTGGTGGCGGCAATGTATAGGAGCATGGGCACTTTAGGAGTCGGAGCCGCCAGCACAGGGGGAGTAGTCAACATTTTCTTCAGTTGGAGAAACGCTTCATCCGCCTTGTGGTTCCACTCAAAAAATGTGGTCTTCTTCATCAGTTGGTACAAAGGGAGAGCCTTCTCGCCCAGCCGACTGATGAATCGGCTGATGGATGCCAAGCAACCGGTTAACTTCTGCACATCTTATAGTCGGTTGGGTACCTCCATCCTCTCGATGGCCTTGATCTTCACAGGGTTGCACTCTATGCCGCGTTCAGAGACCAGGAAGCCAAGGAGCTGGCCGGCGGGTACTCCAAAGACGCACTTCTTAGGGTTGAGCTTGATATGGAATCGGCGCAGGTTTTCAAAGGTTTGTTTGAGGTCTTCCATCAGTGTCCCACGCTTCTCCGTCTTCACCACTACATCATCCACGTAGACATGGGCGTTTCTGCCGAGTTGCTTGAGGAGGCACTTCTGCATGCAACGCTGAAAGGTGGCGCCGGCATTTCCTAAGCCGAACGTCATGGTCAGGTAGCAGAAGGCTCCGAATGGAGTGATGAAGGCGGTCTTCAGTCTGTCTGCCGGGCTCAGTTTGATCTGGTGATACCCTGAGTATGCATCTAAGAAGCTCAACAGCTCGCATCCGGCTGTGGAGTCTATCACCTGATCAATTCTCGGCAGAGCAAATGGGTAGTCAATACACATCTGCCACTGCTTGTTCTTTTTTAGCACCAAGACCGGGTTTGCCAACCATTTTGGGAAAAACACCTCCATAATGAAGCAGGCCGCTAAGAGCCGGGCTATCTCCTCTCCAACAACTCTTCTCTTCTCTTCTGACAAGCAGCGCAAGGGCTGCCTGACGGGCTTCACATTAGGTCGGATATGTAACTTGTGCTCAGTGAATTCCGTCGGTACACCTGGCATGTCTTTAGGGGACCATGCAAAGATGTCTCGATTCTCACAGAGGAAATCGACGAGCCCGCCTTCCTATTTGCTGTCAAGGTTTGCACCTATGACAGTACCTCTCTGGGTGCTCCGGGTCCAAGGGTATCTTCTTGGTCTCTTTAGCCAGCTTGAACAAGCCCTCAGCTTCTGACTCCTTGGGGTCGGGCGACATCTCTGGCTGCTTGCCGTCCATCGCCACAACCTTATCAAGAAGCCGCTTCTCAGCCGCGATCACCAGTGACTCGGCCAGCCGACTGCTCTCAGCTGCACAAGCGGACGACTTCCTGTAGTCGCCGGCTACGGTCAGAATTCCCTTGGAACTCGGCATCTTCATCTTGAGGTAGGCGTAGTGGGGAACTGCCATGAACTTGGCCAAAGCAGGTCGGCCAAGTAACGCATGGTAGGGGCTTTCGAGGTCCACCACTTCAAACCAGACTGGCTCTCGGCGGAAATGATCTTTGTCTCCGAAGAGGACGTCTATTAGGATCTTGTCGATTAGTGAACAGGAAAGGCCAGGTACAATGCCGTGGAACATAGTCCGGCTGCTCTGCAGCGCTCTTTGCTTCATTCCTAGCTTCTCCATGGTGTCCTTGTACAGGATGTTGATGCTACTGCCTCCGTCTATCAGCACTTGCGAGAAGCGAGCGGCCCGCCTATCAGTGGCGAAGGTGGCACTCAGGACCAGGGCATAGGAGCCCGGATTCGGCATCACCTCTGGGTGATCTGCCTGCTCCAGCTGATAGGCTTCTCGGACCAATGCATAAACTCGAGTGTCGATGCTACATTCATTCTCTTCTTTTGCGCAGCCGCTTTCTTTGTGTCGATCGTCACCACACCGGTGAATACCACGAGGCTCCATGCTCTTCGGTACTCATCCGTCTTGCGCCGGCGGCCTGGCAGCCGGCTCTTGGGCAGCGGTGAAGCGGCGCCCAAAGAGCGGGGATGAAGGAGGTCTCCTTGGCGATTCTTGTAAGCGATGGCACTTTCGGGTGGTATGGTTTGACGGCTTCGCTGCTGTGGAACTTGCAGGACCGTCTAGAGTCTCGCCAGAAGAGAAGGCGGCAACCGATTGGACTTGCTGCCTTTCTGTCGTTTGGTCGGAGGCTGCCCCTCCGGCTGTTGATCTTCGACTGTTGCAACCTGCCGACTGCTGGAAGTCGGCTGTGGGGCCTTGCGCTTGTTGTCATTCTGTTGTTGTTGCCGACTGGCGTCTCCAGCTGGGGTTCTGGGAGCCTGAGGGGCCACTTTGCCAGCCGCGTTAACTTGAATTTCCGTCTTCATGGAGGAGTCGGCTGTGGCGTACTTGTCTGCTATGATCAGCAGCTCGTTGAGGGTCTCTAGCTCATCGCAGAGTAACCTGTGCTTGAGGAGAGTGCCTTCTCGGCACCCCGCTGTGAAGTACTCGATAGCCTGCACCTCATGCACGCCCTCGCAGGAGTTCCGGAGCTCGCCCCAGCGCGTGAGGTACTCGCGTGTCGACTCTTCGGGGCCTTGCACGCACAAGGAAAGCTGGCGCGGCTTGGGAGGTCGCTTGTACGTGCTCGTGAAGTTGCGGATGAAGGCCTCGGTGAAGTCGACCCAGCTGTTGATGCTGCGGGGCTTCAGACTGTTCAACCATGTCCGGGCCGTGCCCTGGAGCATGAGCGGAACATACTTCACGGCGACTCGCTTGTTGCCGTTCGCTATGTTGATGGCCGTGGAGTAGTCAACTAGCCAGTCCTCCGGCTTCACGGAGCCGGTATAATTGGGCGTGTCTCAGGGGAGCGTGAACCCTTTGGGAAAAGGCTCGCCTCGGATGCGGGGTCCGAAGCAAGGCGGACCCAACTCGTCTTCTTCTTCTAGCGCCAGGGATCGGTGGAGTCGGTCGATCCGGTGGCGGGCGTCATTTTCTCCGACTCCCTCTCGGCGGCCAAGGCGGCCACAGAGAGTCGGATGCTCAACAGGTGGTGGGGAAACTCGCCGATCTCTTCTCGGTGGGGGAGGCAGATAGTCGCCCTGCCGTTCCACTGCTCTCGGACGGCTGTCTTGGTCGCGCTGGATGGTGATGCGAGTCCGACTGTGACTGCAGCCGGTTCTTTGTCTTTTCTTCCGCGGACTCCACCAGTCGGCGTCCGAGATGTCGCGCCTTGATCTCGGCGAGGGGGAAGGTCATCGTTTGGTTGCTGCGGTGCCTCTGTGCGGCCGCCGGCTGCATTCTGCGCAGCAACCGCGTCGAGGAGCTGCTGGACTCGCTCCGTCATCATGCGGCGCCCTTTGCCTTCAAAGTTCTTCAGCTCGTCAGTCGCCGCCTGGGCGGCACGGATGTTCTCCGCGGGCGTGGCGTACACGGGCCGATTGGCCCCGAACAGGTTGGTGATGGTCGCCCCGCGTTGCCGGACCGTGCCTAGGCGGCTAGGCCCAGTCGGAGCCGACGAGCCGCCCACAGCACGATCCATCTCACGCTGGTAGGCCTCTGACAAGCGCCTCATGCTTGCCAGCTTCTTGGCGCCTTCGATGGTCTGAAGGCGGCATGTCTCCAGCGTCTCGGCGTCTGTGTCTTCTGGATAGGTGGAGTCAGGTCTTGCAGAGCCGCGTCGAGTGGGTCATGAGCTCCTTCACCGGACCGCTCGTCATGGCTGATGACGAGCACCTCCGTGACGGCGCTTCCGCCGCTCTCCTCGTGAGGGAGCGGCTCGTCGTAGACCACCACGTTTGTGGGGAAAGCGTCAAGCGACGCGGCGCTGGAGTCGACCAGCATCGGGTCAGTGGAGCCTACGGATTCCAAGTCCACGGCAGGCTCGCCGGTGACGTGAAGTTGGTCGAGGAGGCCCGTGAGGAGGTTCTCGGGGCCACCCGTGCCTGCGTCGGATGCAGGCTCGTCGGAGAGGCGAACCTCACCGACAAGTTCGGGCGAGCAGCTTTCTCGAGGCGGCCTCGGCGCCCTTGCAAGAGCCGTCGATCAGAACTCCGTCTGGCGAACTGCTAGCCGCGCGCCGCCAGGAGGAAAAGGTTCCCGTCCGAACAGATCTCCGGACGACGGTGCACCTCGCCCCACGGTGGGCGCCAAATGTCGGGGGTTGGGTGCGACATATGCCAAAGGATGGCTTATCATGGTGGGGGCGAGTAGATCGTCGCTGGTGCCTGGAAACGGGATGAGGCGAAGACATGCACGCCGGCGGATCTTACCCAGCTTCAGGGCACTCCGAGGAGATAACACCCCTACTGCTGCTCTGCGGGGTTTCCACATGGTCACTAAGGCAAAGTGAATACAAGGTTTCTCCTAGAGCTGTTTCTGGATGTAGGAGAAGGTAAGGCTAGCTTTCTCCTTCCTATATGGTCTGTCTAGTGCTGATGGATTCCAAACCTTTGCATGGGTGCCCTGGGGGGTTTATATAGGCCTACCCCCGAGGGTACAATGGTAAAACCGGCTAGGTGCGGGTCCCAGCCGTCTGTCTCTCAGGCCGCCGTCTTCTCCGCCGACTCCTGGGGCCCGCCGGCTGGTGGGTCCCGCCGACTGGCCTGGTACGAGGGCGCCAACCCTTGTCCTCCGCGGGTGGGTCTTGTCGGCTGCAAATTACTGTAGCCGTGCTTCTAATGACGCTGGCTTTGTCATGGGGTCATAGCAATGAGGTGCCGCCGCTGACAGGCGATCCATCATTGCCATTCCCCCGTCGTGCCTGGTTAATGGCGTGTGGGGCCCGTGGGAGGGGCCGGCCGACTCCTGGGGGCCGACTCCCAACGGGTCCGACTCTTGGCACTCTCGCCGTCTTCAGTACTCTCGCTGACTGGTAGGCCCTGCCGTCTCCGGGCCGTACAGACAGGCCGACGTGGGCACTGGGCTCTGCCCCCAAGGGCTGATGTCAGGGCCGGCATGGCAACGGTGCCGCGCCGGACGGAGATCTCCGTTGGTACGGTGCCATGCCTGCCCTTAAATAACAGGGTGGTTGGAGTCGCAGGCCGACTCCCCACAGTCGGCTTCTATGGAGTCACCTCTGGGACTCGGCTTATCTTGGAGCCGCCTCTGGGACTCGGCTTATCTTGGAGCCGCCTCTTGGACTCGGCTTAACTGGGAGTCGCCTCTGGGACTCGCGGGGCGCGGCCTGCCCCGATGTATTGAAAGGCTCTGGGACTCGGGCTAGCTTACCTGTGGCCCATTACTCCGACATGAAGGGTGACCAGGCACTGAAGGCTTGGTGAGGTGGCGCCTTGCGGGGTTGCCGCGGCCAGAGCTCAGCCATTCAGATTTGTCGACGTTGCAGGGACGGTCCCATGCGCAAGCGTCATGCTGCTAGGGAGCAGCCCCATCAGTTGGTGTCAATCGAGCGGGCGATTAAGTCAAGCACGTTAATCATGAAGGAGCAAATCCATTTAGATAGGCGCAGAAAAAGGCGAACACCGCTGGGTCGGACCCGAGCGACTTGGGGATGATGTAGCCCGAGGGGCGCCCCTAATAAAGTAAGCTAAAAACATGAACCAAGGGGATACATGCCGCAGGGACGGACCCACGCGGCCTGGGAATGATGCAGCCCTGGGGGCGCTCCGAGCTGAAAATGAAACTCGAAGGATGTCACCTGATGATGTCGAAGATGAAGGGATGCTGAAGTAGTGGACGGCGTGGCGCGAAAAGCCGATCTTCTGAGCCCCTAGGCCCGGGGAGCCTCGGGAGGCTCCGGGGCTATTGGCGGATCCTCGCGGACCATCTCCATTTACGCGGGGCTGTGGAATGCCTCGTCCGCTTGAGCCTCGAGGATGCTCCTCATGGTAGGCGCCGCCAAGACAGCCCGCGTTCGGCGAGCCGTAAGGCATGCGAACATAGCGTGGGGTGGACCTTCGCAGTGTCCTACGTGAGGGCGAGGCGCTCCTGAGAGGCGGCTCGGTTGAGTCCTGGTATGTCGATGCAGACACGCAGCCCACCATCCTTGCCTGGATGGGGAGCTACGGCGGGTAAGCGGCGGCTGCCACTCATGACTCTTGACTCCTGCAGCTCCTGAATGACCTCGCTGACGAACTCCTGAGGGTTTGGCCCTCCTTGCCTTGCTCCTGCCTGAGGGAAACGTGCTTTGAAACACGCCTCCAAGTAGTGCCCGAGCGCCTCCCTCGTTATCTTAGCAAAGTCGATGGCCCTCCAGGAGAGAGCCCCCGAGCCTTGCTCGAGGAGGGCATCGGGCGCGCCTTCCTATGCGACAGAAGGAGGCGCCCCCTGAATGGGCGCGGACCCTGAGGGGCCTGCCTCCCGAGGGTTCGGACCAGGCGATGTCTTCTTCTTCTTAGGTACTGCCTCGGGAAGCCTTCCGCTCCTGTGATCTGGGTCTTCAATTGACGCGGCTTGAAAAGCACGCTCCAGAGAACACACAACATCCCTATCTTCACAAGGCACCGTGATGACTCCACCACTTCCTGGCATCTTGAGGACATTGTAGCCATGATGAGTCATGGCCATGAACTTGGCCAGAGCTGGGTACCCGAGGATGGCATTGTATGGCAGGCGAATGTGTGCGATGTTGAAGTCAATGAGCTCGGTGCCATAGTTGTCGCGCCTCCCGAAGGTAATAGGAAGGCGGACCTGCCCTATCGGAACCGTGGAACCATCAGTGACTCCTGAGAAAGGCTTGGTTGGCTGAAGCTGATTGTATGGAACTTGGAGATTGTTGAATGTCTCGACGGATACGACATTGAGCCCTGCTCTGCCATCGATGAGGTCTGGTGACTTGCACATTCTTGATGATTGGGGAACGAGAGCCGGAGGACTCCGGTGTGTGTACGCGACTTGAGCTGATCCGCTGAGCTGAACGTGATGGCGCACGCTGACCACCTGAGAGGGCGTGTGGCCTCGAGCTTGGGGAGGACTGCATTCACTTCGCGAGCAAACTTCTTGAAGATGCACTGAGAGGCCGGCTCCTGAGCGCCGCCCAAGATGAAAGCGATTGTGCGCGGCTCCTGGAAGCCTCCAGGCCCCTCGTACTGATGATGGTCTTCATTCCTCCTCGGCTGTGGTGGCAGAGGAGGGAGGCCCGCGTTGCCTTGTGGGCGATCCTCGCGAGGCTGGTCTCTCCAACCTCCTTCGCGAGGTTGGTCCCTCCAACCTTCCTCGTGAGGCTGGTCCTGCCAGCGGTCCTCGCGGGGTCGGTCATGCCACCCTTGGTGAGGGCCACGGTCTTCCCATCGTCCTCCACCTCTTCCTCCTCCTCGGCCATAGCCCCGGTCATTGCGCTCGGGGTGTCGTCCAGCACGCATGTCCCGCACGGCCCTGAGCTCATGGCATTCGTTGGTGTTGTGGGTGTGGAGGTCATGGTACACGCAGTACCGGCTGCCCTTGAATGACTCAGGTTGATCCCTGCCTCACTTGGTGTCTGGTTCTGCTGCAAGCACGGCAGCCCCCTTGCGCTTCACGTCCTTGACCTTGGGCTTCTTCTCTTCTGGGTCGGCAGCTGGCAGCTCAAGGAGGGAAAGGCGCCCTTCCTCAGCCCTAGCGCACTTTGTCGCCAAATTGAATAGCTCCAGGGAGGTGCACAGGTCTTCATGGATCGCAAGCTCCTCCTTCATATTGACGTCACACACACCGTCGGAGAAGGCTGAGATGATGGCCTCCTCAGATACCCTGGGGATATTAAGGCGAGCGTTGTTGAAACGCTGGTTGAACTTCTACAGGGTCTCTCCCTGCTGCTGCTTGATGCGGCGCAAGTCGCTCATGGCCGGGGACCGGTCGCGGGTGCCTTGGAAGTTGGCGATGAATCGGGTGCGCATCTCGTCCCAGGAGGAGATCGTGCCAGGAGCCAGGTTCAAGAGCCAGGTGCGGGCGCCGTCCTTGAGCGCCATGGGGAACTAGTTCGCCATGACCTTCTCGTCCCCGTTGGCAGCATCAATGCCTAGCTCATAGAGCTGGAGGAACTCCGCAGGGTCAGCCGTGCCATTGTAGCGCGGGGGCAGATCTGGCTTGAACTTGCCCGGCCAGGCCACGCTGCGCAGCTCGACGGTGAAGGCACGACAGCCTGCAGTGGCCGCGGGAGGCCTTTGGTGACGGAGAGCTTGATCTTGGAAGTCTCTATGCGCTGCTGCCAGGAGCAGCGGGGGGTCTTGGCGCGCTGAAGCAGGAGCGCGTTCGTGCCGGGCCGGTGCGGGGAGCACACGGGCAGCTTCTTGGGGACGAGGGATCTCTTGGCAGCTGTTCTCTTGCTGTGCTGGCGCCGGACGGAGTGGGTTCCGTCCAGGGGCCATGCGCCTTGGGACAAGGCGCCTTCTTGAGGTGGAGGCGGCTGAGGCGCTCCCGGAGCTTCGTCGCCCGCGCAGGGCGGGGCGTGGGGTAGCGAGAGGGATGGCGCAGGGGAGCCCCCAGCGGCGCTGACAAGCTCGCTGATGCGGGCGAGCCACTCGTCATAGAGGTCATCGACGGGATGGTAGTGCAGGAGCTCCCGCGCCAGGAGTGGCGCGGCATGCGCGTCCGCAGGAGCGCCACGGGCGTGGGACAAGGAACCGGCTGGAGTCAGTGACGGGGTGGTGGTGCGGCCTTGTTGCTGCACCGAAGGATGCAGGGACGACGCCTGCTGCTCATTCCCCGCCGGGCCGGTGGCGGCATTGACGGCAGGTGATGGGGAACGGTGGGGGCACCCGCCGATGGGGGCCGTCTGGGCGACGTGAGTGGCGAGAGTGTAGGACCTTGAAGTATATCTAGAGAGGGGTGATTAGACTACTTGACCAATTAAAAACTTAACCTTTTCCCAATTTTAGAGTTTGGCGGATTTTAGCTATCTTTGAACAAGTTAAGCAATCATCACACAATTCAAGCAAGCATGCAAAGAGTATATGAGCAGCGGAAATTAAAGCATGCAACTTGCAAGAAAGTAAAGGGAAGGGTTTGGAGGATTCAATCGCAATTGGAGACACAGATGTTTTTGTCGTGGTTCTGATAGGTGGTGCTATCGTACATCCACGTTGATGGAGACTTCAACCCATGAAGGGTAGCGGTTCTTGTGAGTCCACGGAGGGCTCCACCCACGAAGGGTCCACGAAGAAGCAACCTTTTCTATCCCACCATGGCCCTCGCCCATGAAGGACTTGCCTCACTAGCGGTAGATCTTCACGAAGTAGGCGATCTCCTTGCCCTTACAAACGCCTTGGTTCAACTCCACAATCTTGTCGGAGGCTCCCAAGTGACACCTAGCCAATCTAGGAGACACCACTCTCCAAGAAGTAACAAATGGTGCGTTGATGATGAACTCCTTGCTCTTGTGCTTCAAATGATAGTCTCCCCAACACTCAACTCTCTCTCATAGGATTTGGATCTGGTGGAAATAAGATTTGAGTGGAAAGCAACTTGGGGAAGGCTAGAGATCAAGATTCATATGGTAGGAATGGAATATCTTGGCCTCAACACATGAGTAGGCAGTTCTCTCTTAGAAATGGTAAGTTGGAAGTGTAGGTTTGTTCTGATGGCTCTCTTTTTTCGAATGAAGAGGAGGTGGAGGGGTATATATAGCCTCCACACAAAATCTAACCGTTACACACAATTTACCAAACTCGGTGGGACCGATTCAACAGACTTGGTCGGACCGATTTAGTAAACCTTGTGACCGTTAGGATTTTCGGTGGGACCGACATGCAACTCGAAAGGACCGATATGGTTAGGGTTAGGGCATAACGTAATCTCGGTGAGACCGATTTTGGTAATAAGCTTTCCAGAGAGTTGGTCAGGTAAACTCAGTGGGACCGATTCGCTCATTTCGGTGAGACCGAAATGTTACGAAAGGGAAACAGGGAGTTTACATTGCAATCTCGGTGGGACCGATCGCTCACTTTGGTTAGACCGAAATGTTAGAAGGGAAACAGAGAGATTACAATCCCATCTCGGTGAGACCGAGATCCCTATCAGTAAGACCGATTTGCCTAGGGTTTGTGGCAGTGGCTATGACATTGGAACTCGATGGCGCCGGATAGAAAGAATCGGTGGGACTGATTTTGACTTTGGGTTTAGGTCATATGTGGATGTGAGAAGGTAGTTGAGGGTATTTGGAGCATATCACTAAGCACATGAAGCAAGAGGCTCATTAAACAACACCTCATCCCTCCTTGATATTATTGGCTTTTCCTATAGACTCAGTGTGATCTTGGATCACTAAAATGTAAAATGAAGAGTCTTGAGCTTTTGAGCTTGAGCCAATCCTTTGTCCTTGATATTTTGAGGGATCCACTTTCATCATCCATGCCATGCCATTCATTGAGCTTTCTGAAATAATAGTCTTGGAATAGCATTAGCTCAATGAGCTATATGTTGTTATGAATTACCAAAACCACCTAGGGATAGTTGCACTTTCAATCTCCCCCTTTTTGGTAATTGATGACAACATATAGATCAAAACTTCGACAAATGATAATAAGATTGAAAAACATCGTCGCTTTGAGAAGTATGTGATAAGCAAGAGCTCCCCCTAAATTTGTGCATGGTTTAAGATTTGCTTTGGACTGCAAATGCACAAGGAATTTGGCTCATGGGTTACTCTTCCATGTCACATACATCTTGGTGGAGCGCTCAAAATGATAAAGATTGAATACATGCACTCATCACCAGGCAAAGTAAATGATCATATAAGGATAGGTAAGATAATATCATCTAGCAAGCATGAGTGTAGCTTATGATCAAACACATGATCATAAATGTCTGACAGATAACAGCATAGTATCTCAAGCAATCAAAAGTTTAACCACCAAAGCAAGAGAGAACAAAAGCAACACTCTCTCTCTCAAAGCCTATGATCTATACATTTTTCTCCCCCTTTGGCAACAAGTTACCAAAAAGTTCATAGAAAATGCATAGCTAGATCGACTCTCAGGCTTGATCTTCAGGTGGTGGTGTAGAGATGGCTCCTTGGACGAAGGCTTCAGTTGATGTGGATGGAGCTGGAGGAGTTTGTGCTGGAGCTGGTTGCACTGGAGCTGTAGGAGCTATAGCTGGTGCAGATGATGTGGCTCTGGTGTCTGTCACATGCACTGTAGCTGACCTCTGAGCTCTAGGCACTCTAGCAAATGCATCAGTGGTTGTCTTGCCCTTCCTCTCCTGCATGTCATCCTGGAGCTGCTCCACAACTGACTGAATCTCAGTTATTTAACATCTAGATCATAGTATTTTTGTTCCATGATTCTTTCCAGGCTCTCCTGGTTTTGAGTTAGGGTAGCCAACCCCTTCTCAATCCTCAGTGTTGATGCTATCAAGTAACCAAGCTCCTCATGCTTCTTCTTCAGAAAGTACAAAGATGCCTCCTCTTGAGTTGGCATCTTGGCAGCCTTCTCTCTCTTTGCTTTCTCCTTCTTCTCTTGAGCTTGCACTAATGACGGTTCGTTCTCATTCATCACAACTTGATTGTCCTCATAGTCTGGATAGATAGAAAAATGTTTCTTATCCAGCAAGTATGTTCCTGTGCCCATCTTTGAGTTAATCAACTCCTGAATCTGTGGGGCATACCCACAACTTCTCTTCTGGTCTGCTGTTGTCCTCTTAATGGTCTCAACAATGAGGCTCATGACCTTGATTTTTTGTGGCACATCAAACAAGTGTAGCAAGTTGATAGCATGCCCTCTAATCATGTTGTGGTCACCTGACTTGGGCAACAGAGTGTGCCTTAGGATCCAGTTGATTGTTGGCAGCCCTGACAGAAGAAAATGAACAGACCCAAGCTTATGTGTCTGAACTGCAGCATAAGGAATTTCCTTGTACATATGAGCCATGGTATTGTGGTCCGTCTTCTTCTTGGCATAGACATCCAAGTCATCTTCACTCTCCTTTGGGGCATTGATCAGACTGGCCCATTCCTCAATTGTTGGTGGTACCTTGTACCTTGGACATCAAACTATCCTGCCATCTGGATAGAAGTGTGTTGTGGAGTAGAATTGCATAATGAGCTCATCATTCCACTTTGTGAGCTTCTGCCCAACAAAGTCTGCAACTCCACAAGCAACAAAACTGTCTTGCACTCCAGGATAGTGTTCCTCATTTTCCTTCATGTAGGTCCAGTCGACCCACCTCATATCACACAGTATTGGTTTCTTGTCCAACAGCACTGTCTCATAGAAGTCTTGTTGTTCCTTAGTGTGGAACCTATAATTAACAGCAGTCCTTCTCCTAGTAGCATATGGATCTAACAGCCTCCACAATCTGAGTCACAGGATGAGCATCATTATGGTTTGGAATCTTGGGCTTTAGCTTCCTCAGGACTTGTCCTTCATCATCTTCCTCATCAGCAACTTCAGGCACTGGGGCCTTGTTCTTCTCAGCAGCTGGAATACTCCTGGTATTCCTCTTTGGTGCAATCTTGGGCTTGGGGGCAGCTTTGGGTGCTTCCTTGGGCTTTGATGTTGCAGCCCCTGACTTTATAGCATCACCCATTAGCTTTTGTGCCTTGGGTGCTGGTGCAGAAACCTCTTCTTCCTCTTCAGAGTCTCTCCTCATAGAGGGATTTCCAAGAACCTGGGCAGTAGTGGTTCTGGCTCTCTTCTTCTTCTTATCTTGTCCAGCAGCTTCATCTTCTGATTCAATGGTAAACTTCATAGTTTCTCCAGTGGGAACTTTCTTGGGTTTGGAAGTTGTGACTCTTCTTGCAGGTGCCTCTTTGGGTTCAGTCTTTTCAGGCACTTGAGTTGATCCTCTGACCTTCAGCATAGGTGTCCTCTTGGCAGGAACCTTCCTATTGAGTCCAGGCTTTGTGTTCTTTGCTGAGGCATACTCCTTTTTGAGCACTACCTTCTTGGAAGTAGCCTCATCTTCTTTTGCCATATAATCCTCATCCTCAGATTCTGAGGTTCTCTTCTTCCTTGTCCTGGTGGCAGCTTTAGGCAGATTGCTTGGGATGCTCCTGTTGCCATCATCTGAAGTGCTAGAGGGACTAGTGCCCTCACTCATGTGATTGTGCTCTTGACTTGTTCGACTATCACTTTGATGCGACATGCTGCAAATCACCGATTCTTGACCTGTGAATAGTTATAGATGAGATAGAATGGAGGAGCATCACAAAATGCAGAGATTTTTGCAAAAAATGATTCAAAAACTCAGTTTTAGTTTTCCACAGAAAGCATTTCGGATCAACCAATTTGCAAACTCGGTGATACCGAAGCAGTTTTGGAACCTAAACTGGTGAACTCGGTTGGACCGAGTCACAGTTCGGTGGCACCAAGACTGCTAGGGTTTCACAAAGTCTTAAAATCGGTCACACCGATTAGCAATTCTCGGTCAGACCGAGAGTTACTAGTGCAATAGCGTTAGCCAAATCGGTGGGACCGAGTTTTTCAACTCGGTGGGTCTGAGATGGCTTCGGCGGAAACCTAACCTAAATTTTCAAATCGCATCTAATCTAAGGATTGTATTGACTGGATAGGAGTGTTTCAATCGTGGCAAGAATCATAATGAACACAATGTGCTAGGAATCGGACGAGGATTGCACTGTGATCGAGTCCATACCCTAGCTTGGCGATGAACTCGCTTCTGGCGGCAACGGCGAGGTGAATTCCGTTGATGGCGGAGACCAGCGACAGGAGGCGGTTGGCGGCGAGGAGGCGATCCGGAGACCTGGAGGCAGAGCGAGCTATTGCTTGCGGGCGAAGAGGTTGGAGAAATTTCCAAATTTTGCCCGTGAGTATATATAGCCCGACCTGTCGGTGTGACCGAAAGTGGAACAACTTCGGTGGCACCGAGATGCATAGCTGTATCTGATTAAAGCAACTCGGTGTGACGAAAAGTTCAAATCGGTTGCACCGAGATTGAAAACCTAGATCGACTTAGTGATATCGGTAGGACCGAAATGGAGGAATCGGTCAGACCGAGAATCACAAAGAAGTTTTGGAAGTTTAAGTCTATGACGAATCGGGGACTCCGAGTGCTCTCACATGGAGTGGTTCGAATCTGACTTGATCAAATTTTGTGATGTAGCATGAATAGAGTTTGAGACGAGAAAAGCATAGATAGCTAGAGAAGGTTCTTAGGCATTCTTGTCCATACACTTGGCAAAAATAAAAAGAACCCAAACAATCAAAGCAACAAGTGGATGTCCTCGAATGAGTAAAATATGCAACCAACATGCTCACACAATAGAATGGCAAATAAAATATGTGGCAAAGCATGCACAACCAATTCTAGCATCTATCAAACAATTGGCGATGACTAGGTCATCTATATATGAGTATATTGACTTCGGAGTCAAATGAGAACATTTGATCATAGGTCATACTCATCGTTTAAGCTCAAGTGGGGTTACCACTTTTACATAATGCATTGATGTGTTCACACCATTAGAGTTGCTTTGACTCAATTCTTAGAGTTAAGCTCCCCCCCTAGATGTGAGATCCCCTTTTAGAGGGATGAACTAACCTTGGGTTTTGTCGATGATGACTTCATGTAGGTGTTGAAGATGTGGGTGCTCAATGTTGATGTAGATCATTTGGAGCAATCCTTTGGAGTGAGTTGCACTTTCAACATACCTACATGGGTTAGTCCCACAAGGAACAAACAAGAATATCCATAGACATAGAGTGATGCACACACAAGATGATGTCCATGAAATCATTAGGTTACCTTGTCCCTTGCCTTACCAACATGAGGGTTTGTGACTCCTTGAACTAGTGCAAGATGTGGAAGTTGATTGCACTTGTCCTTGCCATAATGATATGAGTGAAGAATGTTGGCGGAGTCACCCTCAAGAACTCTCTAGTTCTTCTTCTTCGGGATCCACATCATCTTGATGGGAATCCTTGGAGTTGTAGTTGTACTTGATGAAGTAGAACTTGACGTAGTCTTGGGAACCCACTTGACCGAGGCCTTAGGTGCTTCTTCAAATGCATCAATCTCCTCTTGAAGCTTGTCCTTGCCTTTGTTCTTGTGGTCTTGTGGTGGAAGATCATCTTGTGCTTGTGTTCCCTTGAAGGAAGTAGGATCATACTTCTCTTGTTGAGGAACAAACTTTGTCTTGGGGTATTGATATTTTTCCCACTCAACTCCATTGGCATTGAACTTTCGCTCAAAACCAACACCTTGATTCTTCCGGTGCCTTCCTTGCTTGTGTACAATTTCCTCGAATTGCTTACTCCCGACAAGGCTCTTGTAAACACCTTTCTCTATAATTCCCTTCAATAAGCTATTTTCTTGCTCAAGTGTAACTTGGCTAAGAGAATCATTAGTGGAATCAAGAGAACTACTACAAGCAACAATATTTGATTTGACATTATTATTGTTACTACTAGAGGAAGGATCTTTCTTGTACTTGTTACTAGACTTGACTTGAGGCATGTAAGTAGATAAGAGTAAACGCTTGGCAATGTAAGAAGAGCTTTTCTTACGGAGATCATCATTGATTGCTTTTAAGAACTCATGCTCTTGCTCAAGATTGAGCTTTTCAAAGCGTAACTTCTCATAGCCCTTAAAAGTTCTCAATGATCTTCGAAGATAGTTTCATGAGCTAACTTAAGAGTGTTTAGTTCTTTAGTTAGAAGCTCAATCTTCTCCTTATCATTGTCATTCGTTTTATCTTGATTAGCATGATTAATTGACGTTTCATCATAGTATTCATCACTAGAGTTGTCAATAAGTAAATCATCATCACCTAGCAAGTCATCTTCATCACTACTGAAATCAACATACTCGGGATGTGTTACCTTTGGACATTTGGCCATGAAGCATCTTCCAATTCCTTCATTTGGTGAGTCAAATATGTCGTAGGAGTTGGTTGACACAAGTGCTAGATCAGCAACACCTTCATCTTGAGTATATTCGGAGTCGGAGTGATAGCTTTTCTCGAAGTGATTGTCGGAGTCGGAGCCGGATACCCATTCACCAACATGAGCTTGATGTATTCGTTTTGTGTAGCTCCTTGATGACTTGTCCTTCCTTTCCGAATCCTTGCTTCTCCGTGAGGGTCTTCATTCATAACGATCATCTCTACTCCTCCTCTCTCTTGGTGGTGATTCTTCTCTTTTGCTTCTTCTTTTTGGAGAATATTCCCTTCTTTTGTAGGGTGCCATACACTCATTGGAATAGTGTCTGGGTCTCCCACAGTTGTAGCAATTTCGCTTTCGACTAGAAGATCTTTTGTCATTGTAGGACCTTGACTTAGAGATTTTTCTTTGCTTCTACTCTTGTAGAATTTGTTGAAGTTCTTCACCATTAAGCTCAATTCTTCATTGAAGGTTTGTTTCTCACTTGCTGATGTGGGGGCTTCACATGAGGCTTTGTAAGCACCACTTGCTTGTTGTGAAGTTCCTCCTTATCCTTGAGTGACATCTCATGAGCAACAATTCTTCCAATGACTTCCGTTGGCTTGAGATCTTTGTAGTTTGGCATCATTTGGATCAATGTGCACACGGTATCATACTTTCCATCCAATGCTCTTAGGATCTTCTTGATGATGAATCTGTCGGTCATCTCTTCACTCCCTAAGCCGGCAATCTCATTTGTGATAAGAGCAAGCCTAGAGTACATTTCAACGACACCTTCACCATCCTTCATTTTGAACTTGTCAAGCTAACTTTGGAGCACATCCAACTTGGATTCCTTGACGGAGTCGGTACCTTCATGCATATCAATCAAAGTATCCCAAATTTTCTTTACATTCTCAAGACGGCTGATTTGTTGAATTCTTCGGGGCACAAGCCATTGAAGAGGATATCACAAGCTTGAGCATTGTATTGCAGCATCTTCAATTTTTCCGCGCTAGCTTCATGGTTTGGCTCTCTCCCATCAAAGAATTCACCTTGCAAGCCAATACACACAAATGCCCAAATGGCGGGGTTATGTCCAAGAATATGCATTTTCATCCTATGCTGCCAACTAGCAAAATTAGTACCATCAAAGTAAGGACCACTACGGTGATAATTTCCCTCGCTAGACGCCATACTCTCCTAGGTTGTGAAACCAAGGCTATGACCACCAAAAGCTATGGAAATCAAAGCAAATAGAGACCAAAGCTCTGATACCACTTGTAGGACCTGGAAGTATGTCTAGAGGGGGGTGATTAGACTACTTGACCAATTAAAAACTTAACCTTTTCCCAATTTTAGAGTTTGGCAGATTTTAGCTATCTTTGGACAAGTCAAGCAATCATCACACAATTCAAGCAAGCATGCAAAGAGTATATGAGCAGTGGAAATTAAAGCATGCAACTTGCAAGAAAGTAAAGGGAAGGGTTTGGAGGATTCAAACGCAATTGGAGACACAGATGTTTTTGTCGTGGTTCCGATAGGTGGTGCTATCGTACATCCACGTTGATGGAGACTTCAACCCACGAAGGGTAGCAGTTGCTTGTGAGTCCACGGAGGCTCCACCCACGAAGGGTCCACGAAGAAGCTACCTTGTATATCCCACCATGGCCGTCGCCCACGAAGGACTTGCCTCACTAGCGGTAGATCTTCACGAAGTAGGCGATCTCCTTGCCCTTACAAACTCCTTGGTTCAACTCCACAATCTTATCGGAGGCTCCCAAGTGACACCTAGCCAATCTAGGAGACACCACTCTCCATGAAGTAACAAATGGTGCGTTGATGATGTACTCCTTGCTCTTGTGCTTCAAATGATAGTCTCTCCAACACTCAACTCTCTCTCATAGGATTTGGATCTGGTGGAAAGAAGATTTGAGTGGAAAGCAACTTGGGGAAGGCTAGAGATCAAGATTCATATGGTAGGAATGGAATATCTTGGCCTCAACACATGAGTAGGTGGTTCTCTCTCAGAAATGGTAAGTTGGAAGTGTAGGTTAGTTCTGAAGGCACTCTTTGCGAATGAAGAGGAGGTGGAGGGGTATATATAGCCTCCACACAAAATCTAACCGTTACACACAATTTACCAAACTCGGTGGGACCGATTCAACAGGCTCGGTCGGACCGATTTAGTAAACCTTGTGACCGTTAGGATTTTTGGTGGGACCGACATGCAACTCGGTAGGACTGATATGGTTAGGGTTAGGGCATAACGTAATCTCGGTGAGACCGATTACACAAACTCGGTGAGACCGATTTTGGTAATAAGTTTTCCAGAGAGTTGGTCAGGTAAACTTGATGGGACCGATTCGCTCATTTTGGTGAGACCGAAATGTTATGAAAGGGAAACAGAGAGTTTACATTGCAATCTCGGTGGGACCGATCGCTCACTTCGGTTAGACCGAAACATTATGAAGGGAAACAGAGAGATTACAATCCCATCCCGGTGAGACCGAGATCCCTATCAGTAAGACCGGTTTGCCTAGGGTTTGTGGCAGTGGCTATGACATTTGAACTCAGTGGCGCCGGATAGAAAGAATCAGTGGGACCGATTTTGACTTTGGGTTTAGGTCATATGTGGATGTGAGAAGGTAGTTGAGGGTATTTGGAGCATATCACTAAGCACATGAAGCAAGAGGCTCATTAAACAACACCTCATCCCTCCTTGATATTATTGGCTTTTCCTATAGACTCAATGTGATCTTGGATCACTAAAATGTAAAATGAAGAGTCTTGAGCTTTTGAGCTTGAGCCAATCCTTTGTCCTTGATATTTTGAGGGATCCACTTTCATCATCCATGCCAGGCCATTCATTGAGCTTTCCTGAAATAATAGTCTTCGAATAGCATTAGCTCAATGAGCTATATGTTGTTATGAATTACCAAAACCACCTAGGGATAGTTGCACTTTCAGAGAGCGGCCCGGCGCTTGGCGCGGGCTCGACGAGCTTTTGACGTGGATGCGGCGGGCGGCGAAACACGGGGCGACGGAAGGCGGATTCCGGTGCACCCCTACCTGGCGTGCCAAATGTCGGATTTTGGGTTCCGGCAGACCCTCAAGGTTCAAACTCTGGGGTGCACGTGGAGATCACACCTACTGCCTACCCACGTCTCGTCGCCCCTCAAGGATCTAAACTACACGAAGAACAACACAAGGGACATGAGGTTTATACTAGTTCGGGCCACCATTGTGGTGTAATACCCTACTCTAGTTTGTGGTGTGGTGGATTGCCTCAAGGGGCTGATGATGAATAATACAAGGAAAGAACAGCCTTGCAAGGGGCTGTTCTTGGCTGGTGCGATGAACTGCTTGGGTGAGTTCAGTCGCCTCTCTCTCTCTCTCTCTCTCTCTCTCTCTCTCTCTCTAGTCTACCCAAAATCTGGATCTCTAGTTGATTTCTAGCTGCGGGGTGGCTCTTGATCAAATGCCTTCTGCTGTGCTGGCTAGTCCCATTTATAGAGCGAGGCCTTGGTCCTCTTCCCAAATATTGAGCGGGAAGGGCGCCAACAATTGGCCATTTTGAAGGGGAACATCTAGTACACTTATCCTGACTAAAGTTGGTCCTCGCCTGCCAAAGACTCTGATGGTGACGCCGGCTTGGGCTCCACGATGACCTCCATCCTGCCGTTCTGCTGGTCTTTGTCTTGTTGCACCAAAATGGTTGCCTTTGCTTGATACTCTTGCCTGCGCTTACCCCTTTGCACCAAAGAGGAAACAAGGACTCTGCGCAGGACGGTGCCCGCCTGGCTACAGTCGTCATGGCTTGCATCACGGGCACCTCGTAAGGTACCCCGCCTTTATCCCTCCGCCTCCTCGCGAGCCAGCCTGACGAGGCTGTGCCCGAGGAAGCCTCCTGTCGTCCGCCCTGCGAGGCTTGGCCCCTCGCGAGGGTCTTGAACGTGTTGATGAAGATGGGCCATACTAGGCCACTCCCTGAGCCACGCCGCAGGCCATAGGCAGGCAAGTCTGGGTACCCAGTTCCCAGAACGCTGACAGAAGGACTCTATGGTTGACCTTGCCGAGACCATCATTGACCCCTGATACGCCAACATGAAAGAAGACAACGATACCAAGGACCTGAACACGTGGGAGGTACCTCTGAATCTAGCCTACATAACCTACGCGGCTAAGGACGCATACACATGCTACGACATGTACATGCAGATCTTGGACATGAGGGCGTGTCTGCTTCCCGTAACCGACGAGTACACGGACAACCGCAGATTCATGATCAAGCGTGCCAAGAAGGTCTAGGTGTTGTACTTTATCTGTTTATAAGCACCTGTATCATTTGAGTGTTTCATGCATTAGCCTATGTGTCGTAATTATCTGTTTTGTCCGAAATATTTCTTTTAAGAACCCATTAACCTGATTGCTTTATTAGTGGCTATTTGCTTATGTATGTAACTAGTTCACTTGTCCGTTAAAAAAACTAGTTCACTCGGCTGTCGTGCTTTGAATCTCCTTCCTCCCAACATATTCTCCTCCTCAGGTGGACCCAGCAGGTCTCTGAATTTTCTCCCACTTTCTTTTTCGATGTAAACTGAGTTTTCTCCCAGTACTTTTCCCTAGAACCAACTCAACTATCCCACGTCTAGCCTAAAAAAAATAATACCCCACGTACTATTAACTCATCAAATTTAAATGATATTTTATTTCGTAAGTTTAATGTTCTTACAAAATAATAATAATAATTGTTTATATATAACTTGGCAAGTTAAGATGTCGGTGGGAAACAACACCTATGGGATCACTGGAATCCCTACTACGGTTGCGAGGCGCGGGGATCGTGAGAAGAGCGGCACTAACAGGTGACACAAGGGGGATTACCCAGGTTCGGGACGCAAAGATGCGTAAAACCCTACGATCCTGCTTTGGTGGATGTATTAGTGTTTTTGAGCTCACAAACTAGCTCGGGGTGCTCAGGGGTTCAAAAAGCTGAATCCCTTCTCTATGTGCCATGGGCCTCCTTCTATAGGCGAAAGGGGCTGCCACAGTGGCACACATGAGGTGGAAAGTGATACAGTAGCATGAGCTTATCGCCCGTATTATAGGACAAGGGGCATTAAATGCAAAGCTTTGGTGTCCCTCCACTTTATCAGGGACGGGGGCGGGGCTGGTCCCATTCCTCACCACCTCCCCTCGCTTCGACACGTGCCCTGGCTAGCGATGCATGTGGTGCTACGCAGGCAGGCAGGCAGCTGAGGTGGCGTGGTGGTGGAGACTTCACAAAGGATCGCATGCTGCCACGCAGGTGCCTGCCCAGCTTGTTGAGTTGGCAGCTGCATGCGAACGGCGGTGAAGACTTGGTTGGCACGGGTCTGGAGGTGGCCCTGCTGGTGCGCTTGGCGAGGGCCTCGTCGGGTGGCCCGGCAAGGGTCTTGCCGGGTATCCCGGCGAGGGTCTTGCCGTGGCGCGCTGGTTTCCCCGGCAAGGGACCTTGCCGGGGGTTTCATGGGTTTCTTCGGTGAGGATGGTTGCCTTCTTATCCTCATTTGGTCTTCTCTGTTCCTCGTCTTCACAAAGATCTGCATGCCACCACAGAGGTGCCTCCCGAGTCTTGCCCAACATGTCTATCGAACGTTGGTGGGCTCAAGGGTGGCTCACTTTGGTTGGCGTGCGCGAGATACTCCGGCAAGGGTTTTGCCGGGGTTGCTGAGGCCGCCCCAGCAAGGGTCCTTGCCGGGGGAAACCTCTACGCCCATCTGATCTTTGTGGTATTGGTCCTTGTTGTTGCTTCATTCGCCTTGTGTCCTCGGCTTCTCTCCGGCTTCCCCTTCCTGCTGTGTCTGTGCATGGCCGTGGTGGGAGGCTCTGACTGCCCGTGCACAAGTAAAGGGGTCAAAAGGAGAACCCCTACTGTTGTACACCGACAGGAGCCCCCGGGCCTGGGCCATACATAAGCGCTGCACGTTGTTGGGCCAGGCCCAGAACGGTGCGCGGGCAGTTGGGGCAGATTTTTACCGCGGCCACGGTTTCGTCCGCTGCGCTTCCCACGACCCGCGTTGAACGCGTGACGTGGGGGTCGTGCGCGTGCATGACGTGGGTGGCACGCGTGGGACAGTACCCGCACGCATGTGTCGCATCATAGTTAATAGGAAAGGAGGTGGCCCGCTCCATCCCCATAAAAAGGAATAACCGCGGGCGCGCTGCTCACTTTACCCCTCCCCTGCGCTCCCCCAATCTCAGAACCGCCTCCCCCTTCTCCTCGAGCCCCTCTGTTCTTATCTCTCGCCGTCGCGCTTCTGCCATCCTCTGCCTTTTCGCTTCCCGCAACCGCCATGGCTCCTAAGCCCACCAAGAGCAAGTGAGCGGTGAAGGATGCCGGCGTGTCGGAGCAACCGGAGAGCGAGCTGGTGGTGCGGAGGGCACAATTCGCCTACTTCCTCCCCTCGACGGTCGGCGTGCCCGAGCTTCGAGATATGTTCAAGTGTCTGTGGGGCATGAAGATGGGGGGAGAGAGAATCGGGCACCCGGCCACGACCATCGTCCCCGCCAGCGCCGGGCCCTCCCCTCACCGGTACCCTTTTTTCGTTGATTATTTCTCTTGCGGGCTCTGTCCCCCTTTCTCCGATTTCTTCAAGGACATCTTGCACACCTATGGCTTTCGCCTCTTGGATTTCACTCTGAATGCCGTGGCGTGCATGGCCCTCTTCGCCCAGCTCTACGAGGGCTTCGTCGGGGTGTACCCCAGCACGGCGCTCTTCCGCCATTACTTTTCTCCTCGGATCCAAAAAGGAGGCGCCATTGCTGGCTGCGTCGCCTGGATCCCGAGGGCCAAGGGGGCGTACCCGGACAGCGCCACGAAGGAGAGGTGGGAAGAATGGCGGGGCCGGTCGTGCTGGATTGAGGAGAAGCACCCGCCAGCGTTCTGCGAGGTTCACCAGAGGCCGCCGCTCCGTGGCGGCGGTTGGGGCGACATCGACGCTGACGACGTGAAGCTCACGATCGCCACTGCCAGGATTCTCCGGCTCACCCAGGCCAGGCTCACCCTCGAGATGATCGGGGCGGACTTCATCCGCCGCCGGATTGCTCCTCTGCATGATAGGGGGAGGCCAGCCTGGCTCTACGTGAACGCCGCCGACATCATGAGGCTCCGTCCCGGCCTCGACAACAACCTGATGGTGTTGCAGCACGCCCATCTTTGCCAGCGAATCTTCCAGCTCGAGGTCGACAACACGGGCGAGGTCGAGCAGTCCGGCAAGCTTGCCAGGACCGCCGCGAAGGCCGGCAAGGTCGACAAGGAGCCTGTTTTCAAGCTGCCGGCGGGGGTGATCCCGCTGAGCAACAACTCTTGTCGGAACGAGATCATCGCCATGATGCCGCTCTTCAACACGCACGGCCTCGACCCGAACTGGGTTGAGCCGAACGAGCTTGTGGTGTAGGTGTTCTTCGACACTCTGCACGAGATATACATCACCGACGAGCCGTGGCTCATTTAAGACACCTCCCCGGTAGAGCTGGATTATATCGCCGCCAGGGTGGAGGAGGCGAGGCTTGCTGAGGAGGAGGCAAAGCTCGTCAAGGCGGCTGGCAGCACCGGCGGGGTGGTGGACAAGGCCGCAGTGGAAGCGGAGGAGAGGGAGCTCGCCCGGTGGGCTGCAGCCGCTGGGGAGGCTAGCGGCACCGACTGTCGGTGTACTAAAGTAGGGGTACCTTAGTACCCCAAACTTGTGCACGGGCAGTCGCAGCACCCCGCGGCAAGGCTTGCTGGACGCCCGCCACGACCCTCCATCACACCTACTACTGCCATTCAAGAACAAAGTATTAACCAAAGAAAACGAAGGCCCCGGCAAGAAGAGCTTGCCGGGAAGGCCGGCCAAGGCATCTCCAGAAGACTTGCCGCGGCGCCCCGCGCGTCCCGGCAAGGTCCGACGGCCGGCAAGCTTGCCGGCACGACAAGAAAAGGGCCGCGGCAAGGCACTTGCCGCGGCAAGGCTGCCACCCGAACTCCAGCGCATCCGGTGACGTGTCATCACAAGCCCATCCCAAGGGCACGTGGCGAGGCACTACGCAGCCATGCGGGGCGAGGTGGCAAACGGAGCTGACAGAGACGCCATTGTGGCAACCGGTGGCTCACTTAACGGTAACTCCTCTACACTGTTGGGGCGACCGGACGGGCATTAAATGCCCTTGTCCCCTGCCGTGAGAGTTAGGTAGGGGACACTGTTGGTCACTGTTGTACCAACCTGCGTTTTTACCTTTCTACCCCCTCTTCCTACTCTGCCACCTGTTGGTGCCCCCTTCAGACTATAAAAGGGAGGCCCATGCGCATGTAGAGGGGGTTCGGTTCATTCGACACCCACAACACCACCATACGCTCGCATGCTCGAGCAAGATCAAATACAATCACCAAAGCAGCAGTAGGGGTTTTATCTCTCCGGAGAGCCCCGAAGCTGGGTAAAAATTGCCCGTCTCCCCCGCGCGCTCGACCTCGATCTGCTCTGCGCACGCCCTCCGCTCCCTTGCCGGACTAGAAGGGGCCCCCGTGCCCCATAGGTGCTCGAGGCCACAGAGAGACAGGCCCCCGACACCGACACCGGGGCTCCCCTCATTGAGGATGCTGCCGATGGGTCGTCATCGGAGGAGGGCAAGGAGGAGAGGGCCGCGACCGCCGATCCCCCGATCACCGGAAAAAGGCGGGTCCTGTGGCGGGCCACCTCTGGCGAGCCGGTCCGCCCCGACCAGGCCGTGCAGCTACATCCAACCCAGGAGGAGTCCATGCGCCAGACAAGGGCGGTGACGATGAAGAAGGCGGCGAAAGCCGTGGCATCAAAGAAGAGGACACCTGCCTCTTCGTCGTCCAGGCGCGTCCGAATGCCATTGCCTCCCCCCTCGCCGGCAAACATTGGCGTGGGGGTTGGAAGTGATTTGTTTGATTTCGGGCCTCTCAGCCTGGAGAGAGAGCCCGGGCCTCTCAGCCTAGTGTGGAAGAGGAAGACAACAGAGGAGGAGGAGGAAGAGAATAAAGAGTAAGCCTCCGCTTTTCTTCCCTCATTCCTTACACTCCTCCCCGATGGCGTTGCTTACTTGTCTTCATCTTGCAGGGATGTGGATACGCTGGCCCAGAGGATCAAGAGGGCCAGGACTTCGGCGAGCGGCCAGCCCCCGGCAGGCACCTCCAGTACCCCAGTGGTGGTGTCGAGCAGTCCGGACAACAGGCCCCGGCCCAGCCCCCAGCGTAAGTCCACCATTCGCCCTCTATCAACGTGCGACACGGTCGATGCTTTGGTGTTAACCGTGCCGTGGATGCAGGAGAGGAGCAACACCAAAGGGAGCCACAGGGGGCCTCTCCGATCGTGCCGCCTCCGTCGACCACACTGCCCGAAGGGGCGTCCTCGGCAAGGACACCAAGCACCGAAGCCATGCACACGGGGGAGGGGGAGTAAAATGCAGGCGCCGGCGGCTTTGCCTCGACGCCGGACCTTGGTGGAGAAGAGGCTTCTGCCCCTCGGCCCGGCATGGGTAGGCTACTCGCCCTTCTTTTCTGTTTGCATCCTTCTTTCCCTCTTTTCCTCATCGGCTTTCGATCTTGGCTTCGCCCCGTCTCTTCCTTGGCGTCCAGGCCCCTCTTCGGAGGACGTCGACACCACCATCAAGGACGTCACCGCGGAGGCCGCGGCAGAGGCGGAGAAGATTTCCGCTGAGGAGAGCGCCAGGGGTGCCGCCGAGGACGCCGCCAAGGGGTCCGCTGAAGAGCCCAGCAAAGGGCCTGTCGGGGATGCCGGCAAGGCCGCTAACGAGGAGGGGGCATTCGACAACCTGCCCTCCTCCTCTGCTGCGTCTGGCTTTGGCAGGTACCTGAGGGTCAGCGACAACCTCTTCGTCCACCTTCTTGGCGCGTCAAGCACCAGGGCTCCCTTCGAGGGAGAGCTGTTTGACGAGGAGGCACTTGCCACCGCCGGGCTCGAGGTTGTCGATGAGCCAGGCACTGGTGGCACCGGCTCCCAGGAGGAGCAGCTGCTCCAAACCATGGGGGCTAGCTTCCGTAAGCTTCAGGCGCTCCACCGCGCTCGCCTGGACAAGGCCAAGTCCAGGACGGCGGTGGTGGAGAGGATGGAGGAGGACTTTGGGGGGCGCATCACCGAGGCATAGGACTGGTTCCGCCAGGCTCAGGACGAGCTGAAGGCCGCCCAGGGTGAGCTAGCCAACCGTGAGGTGGAGCTCGCCCTAAAGCTGGCCGACATCGAGAAGGCCCAAGAGACGGCGAAGAGGTTGGCCGACAATGCCGAGGCCGTTCGGTCCCAGCATGAGGCCGCCCTGCAGACCCAGGAGGAGAACCTTGCCGAGCGCGAGGAGAAACTTTCCGCCATGCTCCGCGGAAAGGATGAGGAGGTGCACAAGCTCGTCCTGCAGCAGACCCAGGAGCTGGAGCGCAGGCATCAGGAGGCACTCGACGCTCTGGCTCAGGTCCATGCCGGCAAGGTGAAGGAGCTGGAGGAGCAAGCTCTGAAGCTGGCCAAGGAGAAGCACACACTTAATGGTGCTCAGACGGTGGCGCAGGGCGAGGTCATCAGCAAGTCCGAAGAGCTCTCCGAGGCAAACGCCTCCATCAAAGATCTCAAGCTGAAGCTAGGAGAGCTCGAGGATATGTTGTCGGGGGCCATGACCCGGGAGGGTATCCTGGCCAAGGAGCTGGAGACGTAGAAGCTGCTGCTGAAGAACGAGACCACCAACCTCAAGGACTACAAGGCGGGTCAGAAACGCTGGCTCGGGCGCCCTGCTGCCATGGCAAACTCGGCCGCCGAGCAACTGGCCATCATGGGGATGTCGGAGATGGTGTATGCCCCTAAAGCAAGCCTGAGCCCCAACGTCAACCTGACCATATACTTCGAGAAAGTCGTCGGCGCGCTGAAGCGACTTCACTCCAACCGGGCGGCATCCCTGGCCGTGGAATCCCGGATACTCTGCTGGGGGACCATGACCAGGGTGCTCACCAAGATTGCGCACTGACACCCCGACCTCGACTTTGGAGCTGTGCTGAAGAGCTTGGCGGAGGGTGTCGACACCGGAGCGCTCAATGAGCGTATCCAGCCCATCCTCGGCCGCATCGACAAGATCAAGAGGGTGGAGGGCCAGGGCCGGGACTAGGCATCCCGTTCTCCGTTGCCGCTGCAGGTTCATGACCAAGACAAAGCTATCTTTAGTTAGAACCGCGACGGCAATTTATGTAATGTAACTCTGTGATGCCCCTGAAACTATGCATGTTATTTTCCTGTTCGATTTTCCTTTGTACGTCCACCCCATACTGGGTAAGCTTGCCGGCACGTAAACCCAGGGTAGCGTTTTGAGGACGGATCCTCATTGGCCTGCCGGGTGTGCTTGTTTCCGGACAAAGCACCTTGCTGCCCTTGGCGCGGCCGCTCGACCTGTCGAGTTTGACTCGAGTCAGGACCGAGAGCGTTGCTAATGGTGAAAGGCTACCCTGCCGCTCTTCACGTGGCCGATTGAACTGTTGAGCGGGCTCGAAATAGGACAAGGTCATTACCAATCGCTCGAGGGCCCCTCTGAATACAGGCTTCTCATACATAGGCTAAACCGTCAAGGATAATAACCTGGTATTTAAGGAAACAAACTCAAAGTTCAACATGACTTAGCTCTCTTGTCGCCGCATGGCGTCCTTCGTGCCAACAGGCAGTGTTGCCTTCTTGGTCGCCTTCCCCGTAGGAGCCGTGGAGATGGAGAATAGCTAGGTCGACTTGCTACGCCAGATTCTCACAATAGCGTTGCCCCCTACCTAGCGTGCCAAAGATGTCGAGGGGAAACGACACCTATGGGATCACTGGAATCCCTTCTACAGTTGCGGGGCACGGGGATCGTGAGAAGAGCGGGACTAACAGGTGACACAAGGGGGATTACCCATGTTCGGGCCGCAAAGATGCGTAAAACCCTACGATCCTCCTTTGATGGATGTATTATTTTTTTGAGCTCACGAACTAGCTCGGGGTGCTCAGGGGTTTAAAAAGCCGAATCCCTTCTCTGTGTGCCATGGGCCTCCTTTTATAGGCGAAAGGGGCTGCCACAGTGGCACACAGGAGGTGGAAAGTGATAAAGTAGAATGAGCTTATCACCCGTATTACAGGAAAAGGGGCATTAAATGCAAAGCTTAGGTGTCCCTCCACTTTATCGGGGACGGGGGCGGGGCCCGTCCTGTCCGTCGCTGCCTCCCCTCGGTTCGGCATGCTCCCTGGCTAGCGATGCATGTGGTGCTACGCAGGCAGGCAGGCAGCTGAGGTGGCGCGGTGGCGGAGACTCCATGAAGGATCGCATGCTGCCACGCAGGTGCCTGCCCAGCTGGTTGAGTTGGCAGCTGCATGCGAACGGCGGTGAAGACTTGGTTGGAGCGGGCATAGCGGTGGCCCTGCTGGTGCACTTGGCGAGGGCCTCGTCGAGTGGCCCAGCAAGGGTCTTGCCGGGTAGCCCGGCGAGGGTCTTGCCGTGGCGCACTGGTTTCCCCGGCAAGGGACCTTGCCGGGGGTCTCGTGGGTTTCTTCGGTGAGGATGGTTGCCTTCTTATCCTCATTTGGTCTTCTCTCTTCCTCGTCTTCACAAAGATCTGCATGCCACCACAGAGGTGCCTCCCGAGTCTTGCCCAACGTCTCTGTCAAATGTTGGTGGGCTCAAGGGTGGCTCACTTTGGTTGGCGCGGGCGAGCTGCTCCGGCAAGGGTTTTGCCGGGGTTGCTGAGGCCGCCCCGGCAAGGGTCCTTGCTGGGGGAAACCGCTATGCCCATCTGATCTTTGTCGTCTTGGTCCTTGTTGTTGCTTCGTTTGCCTTGTGGCTTTGGCTTCTCTCCGGCTTCCCCTTCCTGCCGTGTCTGTGCGTGGCCGTAGTGGGAGGCTCTGACTGCCCGTGCACAAGTAAAGGGGTCAAAAGGAGAACTCCTACTTTTGTACACCGACATAACTCCTAGTGATTGCGTACATAAGCTTGCAAAGATTTTACTGACAAATGTAGTAATAGACGTGCAATCATGTGTTTATGTTTTTATAACATTTCTGCATCTAGCCCAACATGATATTTTCGCCTAGCCCAGCAAGTCCGTGGATTTCAAGAAAAATGCAAATGGGATTTAAATTCTACCATATATATAAACGTGCTACATAGATGCTACATCATTGTTTCACACAGACCACCTAATGGACTACAAACAAATGGACTGGCTGACATGTGGGCCAGTAGGTCAAAGCCTAAGAAGGCGTTGGATTTACATCCAACGGCCGGCATTCTTCTTCAATCTCTCGCCTTATTCCCCCAGCGCTGCCGGGACCGCCTGGTCCAGCCTTTGGCATCCAGCGGCGTTGTTGTGCGCTCCTCAGCAAAACGCTACCCTGCCGACGGCCAAGCCATCCCTCCACTCCGCACCTCCTGTTATTCTCTGCCGAGTGTAGGCCCACCCCGAACTCGAACTAGTCAAGTTTCACACTCCTCTCCATCTGCGACTCCACTGCCGCATCTTCCCCATCTCTGAGTCGTTCCAGTCTGGGGCCTCACCGTCGTCCATCACCTCGGTGCGCTCAGCGCGGCGTGGTCAACATACGAGAGTCATCGGAAGAGGACTATACGTGGAGAGCCTGACGGCTGGGACCCACAAGGTCCATGGTCGCACGCAAGGAAAGTTCCTCCTTATTACGCACTGTACGTGGATTGTACGTGGGAAGGGCTTCTGTATTTCGCGAAAAAACGTTCCCCCCGCTGACCGGTCGGACCCACCAGCTATATCTTCACACGCAAGGAAGTGCCTCCTTATTACGCACAAAAAAAAAATGAATACCCCCTGCTAGCTGGGACCCACCATAGTGGGTGGCTGATTGTGGGCCTACTAAGTTGACGGGGACGGAGGGCTTTGTCAACTTAGTCAATAGGAACGATTCTAGCTCTAGTGGCCGTACGATGTCCATCCAACGGCCATAGTGCTTCTTCAACCTCTGGTCTTCTTGCTCGGCCGCCCAAAGTAGCGCCCGGTCGTGCGCGTGCTCTCGCTCTCGTGGCGGCTGTGATGCCGCTGGAGGCCTCACCGCCCCTACCATCGCCACCGCTGGCCAGGCATCCTCTACTCACCCACACCCCCTGTTATTCCGCGGCGATGGCAGCCTCACGCCGCAGCCGAACCAGTGAACCCTCGTAGTCCTCTCCGCGTGGGCATCCACTGCCGCGTCTTCCCCAGCTCCGTGTCGTCCCCTTCCCAGGCCTCGCCGTCATCCACTGCCTTGGTGCTCTCGGTGCGGCGTGGTCAATGTGGTCAACGACCGACTTCCATCGGAAGAGTACTATACATGGAGAGGCTGACAGCTGGGTCCACGGCCGCAGCTGGGTCCACGGCCACAGCCCCGTTTTTTTGTGATTTGCCAAGTAAGTTGTTTTGTCAGGCATGTTGGGCTGCAAATCTTTCAAGACGAGGAGAGCTTCATTCAGCTGGCCAAGAAAATGGCCTATCAGTAATGAGAAATGGGTTGTACAATTTTAAAACACATCAAACCGGCAATTAGTTTCAAATTTCTTTTTTTTCATTTCGAGATTTTAAATTGCATTGATTTTTATGCATGGACAATTTGTTGGATTTTATATTGATATACATTTTTTTTTTAAAATCAGTTTGAATGTGACTCGAAATTTCGGGATTAAAAACAGTTCAGACCGCACCGAAATATGCAAAATTTTGTATAATTTTTTAACCGTGGCCACAATATGGGCTGTAATGCTAACAAAAAGAATATGGGCTCCAAAAAAACCTTAAGAATTAGCAAACGGGCTGTAAATTATTAGAAATAATGGCAGATGGGCTGTATGCTGTTTTCCACTGATTTGAGTCTTTCCTAAAAGGGTTGACACAGCAAAGGATCGTGGATTTCCATCCAACGGCCGTCGTCTTCTTCAATCTCTGCTCTTCTGCTCCGCCCGCTCAAACAAGTGCCGCGGACTGCTGCTCCCTCCTCCCATGGCGGTATTTGTCTTGTTGTGCACTCGACCGCCCCATCGTACTCCCATCGCTGGCCTAGCCATCCCTCTACTCACCCACTCTGTTGTTATTCTCCGGTGACGGCAGACGAACCAGTAAACCCTCAGACAACAGACTCCTCCGCGTGGAAAACAACTGCCGAGTCTTCCCTGCCTCCGTGTCGTTCCCTTCCTAGGCCTCGCTGTCGTCCACCGCCCTGGTGCTCTCGGCGTGGCCTAGTCAACATGGTCAACGACCGACATGCATCTGAAGTGGACTATACGTGGAGAGGCTGACAGCTGGGTCCACGGCCGCACGCAAGGAAATGCCTCCTTATTACGTTCGCAAAATAATGATTCCTCCACCTGACATCTGGGACCCATCGAAAGGGCCTCTGTATTTCGCGAAAAAAACATTACCACCGCTGACAGCTTGGACCCACCAGCTATATCTTCACACGCAAGGAAGTGCCTCCTTATTACGCACAAAAAAATGAATACTCCCCTTGCTAGCTGGGACCCACTATAGTGGCAGGCTGACTTGTGGGCCTACTAAGTTGACGGGGACGGAGGGCTTTGTCAACTTAGTCAAAATGCACGATTCTAGCTCCCATGACCGTACGATGTCCATCCAATGGCTGTAGTGCTTCTTCAACCTCTGGTCTTCTTGCTCTAGCCGCACAAACCAGCACCGGTCGTGCCTCGTGCTCCTGCCTCCCGTGGCCGGCTACGATGCGGCGGAGGCCTCACCGCCCCCTACTACTCCCACTGTTGGCTAGGCTATCCCTCTACTCACCCACACCCCTGTTATTCTGTGGCGACGGTAGCCTCACACCGCAAAGAACCAGTGAACCCTCAGACTCCTCTACACATGGACATCCACTTCAGCGTCTTCCCCGGCTCCACGTCGTCCCCTTCCTAGGCCTCACCATCGTCCACCGCCCTGGTGCTCTCGGTGCGGCGTGGTCAACGTGGTCAAGGAACGGCTTTCAATGGACGTGGACTATACGTGGAGAGGCTGACAGCTGGGTCCACGGCCGTAGCAAGGAAGTGCCTCCATATTACGCACAAAAAATTTATTCCTCCACCTGACAGCGGGGATCCACCGGACGGGCCACCGTATTTTGCGAAAAATCGTTTCCCCTGACTGATGGGACCCACCAGCTACATCTTCGCACACAAGGAAGTGCGTCCGGCCAAAAAAATGATTCGCCCCCTGACTGTTGGGACCCACCAGCTACATCTTCGCACGCAAGGAAGGGCCTGACAGTCGGGACCCACCTGGTCGAAGCGTATGTTGCGTTGTCATTCTGGTCGTGAACATGTACGTACATACTGGTCGATGTAGAGGCACGCACGTGTCATAGTAGAGGCGCACACGTAGCATTTACATGTACGTACAGCGGCCAGGGTGCAAGAAAGTAAATACGGCCACGTACATACATACGGGCGGGGTCTCGAACGCCTACTCGCGCGTACGTACAGCCAGGGCTCCTGTACATGCTAGGTCGGAATGGAGAAACTGTGTCTCTGTCGTGTTGATGGGGAGGCAACGGAATGCGTCGTGTTCATCGGGAGGCAATGGAACGTGTGGGAGCCAACCGGCTTGGACGGAACAGCCGATGGAAACGAGGCCTAGCGTACCGTAGAATGGTGGAAATGGCGTTGTGTTCGACCGGCCATGTTCGAAACAGGATCATATTCATCGGGAGGGGTCTGGCATACCACAAAACGGAGGAAACAGACCTCCTACGGTCAAAATGGGGGTCGTGTTGACCGGGAGGGGTGTGGCATACCGCAAAACGGAGGAAACGGACTTGTGATGGAGCGCTACGGTCGAAACGGGGTTTCATCAGGAGGGGTGTGGCATACCGCAAAACGGGACTCCACGGGATACTGTTCATCTCCACCGTCGGCACCCTCCAGCCTCCACGGGCTACAGTTCATCCACCGTCGACCTCCTCCAGCCTCCACCTGCGACTGTTCATCCACGGACTCCTGTTCATCTAGCCTCCATCGCGCGCTACTCCACTGGCTACTGTTCAACCATCCCTCTCTACGGGCTCCTGTTCAACCACCCCTCCACGGGGCTACTGTTCATCCATCCCTCCACCATCTACTGTTCATCCAGCCCTCCACGGGGTCGTCCTGTTCATCCAGCCCTCCACGGGGTCCTGTTCATCCAGCCCCAATCGGCTCGATCGATCGGGGTCCTGTTCATCCAGAGGCAACGCCATGGGGTCATGTTCATCCACCCCACCGCCATCGCTCATCCAACACCCCCGCGGCGCCACTATTCATCCAGAGGCAGATCGATCGGCTTGATTAGCGCGATAGTAAAGGAATCGCCGATCGGGTTCGATTAACACCATCGATCGATCGCTCGGGTTCGATGCGTAGCTGCGGGCAATCGCCGGGTTCGATTAGAGACCAACACCTCGCCGGGTTCGATTAGGGCCCAACGCCGCACTCCACGCAGCGTGCGTGTCACGAGAAAGCAGCGATCGCTCGCCCCGACCACCCACCATAACCGGGAACACCCCGATATTTTCCTCGCCCTCGCTTCTACCACGGTTTTTTCTGCCATGGACAACCCAAAGAATGTCATGCAGCTACGTCTCCGGCCCGCCTAGGACGAAAAGCCCATTTTCTGTCATGATTTTTTGTCATAGAAGTAGGAGCCCACCACATCTATGATGATACCGGGTTTTGTCACAATTATCGTCATAGAAGTGTCATAACTATGACAGAAAAAATTCGTTCGGCCCAAAATGTTATGGATGTGTGTTTTTTTGTAGTGCATGGATCAGATAACTCGTGAGTAATACCAAGTATATCGAGATATTCATGGAGACCAGTATTCTTGAACTCGGTTCCATTATCACTCCTGATATGCTTGATCTTCACACCGAAGTTCGTAGATGCTCTTGAGGAAAATCGTTTGAAGACTTCCTAGACCCAGTACCTTGCTTTTGCCTTTGTCGGCGTAGGTGATATGCTTCAGATGAGATGGAGATAAAGCAGTGTCCATCAATAAGTTCTTGTCACCGGTCATGTGATTTGTACATCCACTGTCGAGGACCCACTCAGTAGCTTTGGGTTGTTCATCCTGCAAATGAATTAGTGCAACTTACGAACCCATATACTTGATCAGTGAAGAATATGATATCAATTTCATCAACAGTAACAGATATAGCATTATGAGGACGTGATAAATGAGTAATTCATTTCTTCATGATTAGCTTGCGTCCATTCAAGCACATTCAGGTCTCCAGCAAATTCCTTAGACGATTTAGTTCGTCTAGAGACCTGACCCTGCATAAGAGATTAGTTCTTTTTATTCACCACCCACATCTGGAGGGGTGGCATTGAGTTCATCATTTTGCGAGCTCCATAAGAAAAAGATGGCATTGAAGCCAGTGCACTTTGTTTCATAGAAGAGGGGTTAAGATAAGCATATGAATAAGCAGAAAAATTCTTCGAGGACTTATGAACATGATGATTTGAAGAATAATGCACATGTTCATAGCCTGTAGACTTTTCCTGCAAAACAGAAGTGTTAGCACGATGATGTTCATATGAGGATTTGGATCCACGTGAGGAATTTGATCCAGATGAACTGATCTGTTGAGCAAGCAAGGAAACAGTTTCCTTCTGAAGATCTTCATAACTCACTTTTAACTTCTCAAGATCTTGCTTTCTCTAAAGAAATTCATAAGAAAGCTTCTCAAGATCAGATAAGAGAGTGTTATGATGACTTTGAAGGTTTTCAAACTTAGACTGAGGTCTCTGAAGATTATCAGTCAAAGTCTTAGTTCGATTCAATTCCTCACCCAACAGGTCATCGCTTTTGTCTAGCATATTTTGAATCTTTTCCAAAGCCTTTTGTTGTTTAACAGAAATTTTAGCAAGTTTGGAATGGCTAGGTTTGAGATTATCATCAGATTCATCCTCACAGTATTTAGAGGGGGAATGTTTGAGTACCTTGGCACTTTTTTCCATGAAGCAATAGGTGGGAGCATAGTCATCCATGCTTTTGTCAGCAGAGTTGGGGAGGTCATTTTCTTCAGTGTTGAAGATGGACTTGCTGCCGTAAGCTGTAGCAAGGCCTAGGCTCGCCACACCAGAGTCTGACTCCTCAGATTCCTCCTCTTCCACATTTTCCTCAGATTCAGCTTCAGAGTCCATTTCCTTACCAAGAAATGCATGTGCCTTCTTGGAACTGCTCTTCTTGTGAGATGAAGACTTTGAGGATTTTGATGAAGAGGACTTTGAAGATTTCTTTTCTTCTTTGAGTCATCAGAATCATCATCTTTGTTCTTCTTGTTCTTTGATTCCTTTTCCCACAGAGGAAAATCAGACATGTTGTGACCAGGTTTCTTGCATTTGTGGCAAATCCTCTTTTTGTAGTCACGAGATGAGGAATCATCACTTCTTTAAGATTTTCCAAAGTGACCACGGTGAGAGAACTTTTGGGATTTCTTCATGAGCATTGCTAGCTCCTGGCTCAGTTCTTCAGGGTCACCAAGGCTGCTACCAGAATCTTCACCTTCAAATTCAAAGACTGCCTTGGCCTTCAGTGCATGTGATCTTCCAATGCTCGGTCCATAGTGGTCTCTCTTCTCAGCAAGCTGGAACTCATGAGTGTTTAGCCTCTCGAGGATATCTGCGGGATCTAGAGACTTGTAATCAGCTCGCTCTTGAATCATCAGTGCAAGAGTATAGAATGAGGAATTAAGTGATCTCAGCAATTTCTTCAGCACCTCATGGTTGGTGATGTCAGTGGCACCAAGTGCTTGAAGCTCATTTGAGATGTTAGTGAGGCGATCAAAGGTTTGCTGAACATTTTCATTGTCGAGTCTTTTGAAGCGGTTGAAGTGATTGCGAAGAACATCAACTCGGGAGTCACGTTGAGTAGAGACTCCTTCGTTGACCTTCGATAGCCTTTCCCAAATTAGCTTAGCAGTTTCCAAAGCACTCACTCTACCGTACTGTCCTTTGCTCAGATGGCCACATATGATATTCTTCGCTTGAGAATCGAGTTGCTTGAATCTCTTCACATCAGCAACATTCACAGACGGAGTGACTGAGGGAACACCATTTTCTACAACATACCACAGATTGTTATCAATTGCCTCAAGATGCATGTGCATCTTGTTCTTCTAGTAGGGGTAGTCCGTCCCATCAAAGGTAGGACACCTAGCCGAGAACTTGATCATTACTTCAGTCGACATAACTAAAACTCCAGGTGGTTAAACCAAAATGACATAGAACAAGGGAGTACCTTGCTCTGATACCAATTGAAAGCGCGTTATATCGACTAGAGGGGGTTGAATAGGCGATTTTTACAAATTCTTCACTGAGGAATTTCTAGCTGTAGAAATTCCTAAGCAATGACACACTAGCAGCAGAATAAGTACTCATGTATAAACAGAACAGAGCAATAGCATAGTCATCATGATGAAATGAAAACAAGCACAGAGTACAGATAGCATTATAACAGGATATGCAGGCTGAAGACTATGTCACTGAAGAAATTGAATTGAGGAAATAGAGAAAGTCTTCAGTCAAAGTCTTCAAACAGTAATGATCATGTTCATCAACACATGAATGAGGAAATGGAATGGTTGAGGAAATAGAACTAGTTGGCTTGGTGAAGAAAATGATTAGGTAGACCAGTTCCAACTGCTAGGACAGTTGTACGTCTGGTTGGAGCGACTGAGTATTTAAACTCGGGGACACACAGTCCCGGACACACAGTCCTCACCGCATTCTCCTTGAGCTAAAGTCACACAGACCTCGCCCAACACTCGTGGTAAGTCTTCAGGTGACTTCAAAACCTTCATAGACTTGGTCAGTCAGCGATCCACAATTCCTCTTGGATGCTTAGACCATGATGCCTAACCGTCTGGAGGATATACGGTCCTCAAAGGTAACAAGTGTCGGTTCCACACAGGAACAATCTCTTTAGTGATGCTCAATCACTTTGGCTTTGTAGGTGTTTGGGTTTGGGTTTTGGGTTTTACTCACTTGATGATTTTCGCTCAAAGTCCTTGGAGGATGGGATGCTCTCAATGACAAGTGTCAGTTTCTCACGGAGCAGCCAACCAGATAGTGGTTGTAGGGGGCGGCTATTTATAGCCTAGGGAGCAGCTCGACATGATAAGACATAAATGCCCTTCATTGATATGACCGTTAGGTGGGTAGATATTTTGGGACAGCTGGCGCAAAGCACATAAACGGTTGGATATTTGAGGTTCAAATTCCTCAGGGCTATCATGTTCCTCACTTTGTAGGCAATCCGCACTGGCGAATTCCTAACTCCTCAGTCAGAACAAATTCCTCAGAGACCAGAAGATCTTCGTCTCTGTCTTGGAAGAAATTTGACTGAACTGGTATGGATTTCCAATGGCTTCACTCGAAAGGATTGTGTAGGTGTAGGATTTTGCGATAAGCATCACTTGGAAATCAGTTTCCTTAGTATTACCTTGATCCCCTTTAATAGTACGGTGTTTCCTATGACTCAAGAAAGAGAAAATGAAACTACGAAAACAAAAGTCTTCACGCTTCATAATCCTTGCATGAATATCCAAGTCTTCAAGGTTACACCAATTTCTTCACTTTCAAAATCTTCAGGAGAACCAAAGTCTTCAGATGAAGACATACATTTTTAGGGGCCCACTTTCATCGTAAATATCAAACTCCTCATCGACTTATAGAGCCGGTGTACACTCACAAACATATTAGTCCCTAAACCTATAAGTCCTCAATACATAAAAATTACTAAGGGGCACTAGATGCACTTACAGTTTGCTATCCGCATACCTCTTCTGCCTGGACTGGGCTATGTTGAGTCTATCATGAATAAACTTGACCTTCTCCTCAAAATCTCTGGTTAAATCTAGTCTGAACAACTGTCGATCTCCAACTTCATCCCACGACAATGGTGTCATGCACCTCCTTCCGTACAAAGCTTCTAAAGGGGCCATCTTCAGACTGGTTGATAGCTGTTATTATATGAGAACTCTACATAGGGTAAATTATCATCCCAACTAGATCCATAATCTAGTGCACAAGCTCTCAACATGTCCTCCAGAATCTGATTGACACTCTCGGTCTGTCCATCTGTCTATGGATGAAAGGCTGTACTGAACTCTAGCCTGGTACCCAAATTTTCGTGCAACTGATTCCAAAACTTTGAAGTAAATTGTGTTCCTCTATCAGATACGTCGGTCCTCGAAACTCCATGCAGACATACGATCCTGGTCATGTATATCTTCGCCAACTTAGCATACTCGTATAAGTGGTTTTCACGGGGATGAAATGGGCTACCTTGGTCAAGTGATCAACTACAACCCAGATAGAATCATAGCCTGAACGAGTCCTGGGTAATCCGGTGATGAAATCCATGCCAAGTTTATCCCACATCCATTCGTGTATCAGCAAAGGCTAAAGTAACCCTGCTGGTTTCTGGTGCTCTACCCTAAGTGTCTGACATAGGTCACATAATGCTACATACTCTGCAATGTCCTTCTTCATTCCTATCCACCAGAAACTCTCCTTCAAGGCCAAATACATCTTGGTGTTGCCTGGGTGAATCGAGTAAGGCGGGCCTCCTGAAGAATTAACTTCCTGATCTCGGGGTCATTAGGCACATAGATGTGATCCTCAAACCATAAAGTTTCGCTCATCCTCACGAAAACCTTTAGCCTTTCCCTTACTCATCCTTTCCTTTATCTCTGCGATCTCCTTGTCCGTCTTCTAGGCTTCTCGGATCTTTCCCAGCAAAGTGGACTGAATTTCCAGTGCCGCAACATAACCTCTCGGAACTATCTCCAAGCAAAGTTCTCGGAGGTCATCGGCTAACTCATGGGGTAATCCTCCAGTTGTGAGCGTGTTAACATAACTCTTGCGACTCAACACATCAGCTATGGCATTGGCCTTTCCTGAATGATAATGCAATCTCATGTCATAATCCTTTATGAGCTTGAACCATCTCCTCTGCCCGAGGTTCAACTCCTTCTGTGTGAAGCTGTACTTCAAACTCTTATGATCCGTGTAAACATCGCAATAGTTACCAATAAGAAAATGTCTCCATATCCTGTGCGCATGCACTACAGCTGCTAACTCCAAATCATGCGTGGCATAATTCAACTCATGAGGTCCAAGCTGATGCGAGGCTTATGAAACAACTCTTCCTTTCTGCATAAGAATGCCTCCAAGTCCCTGACGAGAAGCGCCGCAATATACTTGGAAATCCTTGCGTATGTTCGATAGAATCAGCACTGAGGCTGTAACCAAACGTTTCTTCAACTCCTGAAAACTGGCCTCACAATCCTCGGTCCATTTAAACTTGGTGTCCTTCTTCAATAACTTTGTCATGGGCTTCGCGATCTTGGAGAAATTATCAATAAGTCTCTGATAATAACCTGCGAGTCCAAGGAAACTTCAGATCTCTCCAACCAAGGTGGGTACCAACCACTCAGTGACGGATAAAATCTTGGTAGGGTCTACTACTATTCCTTCTCCTAATATAACATGTCCGAGAAATCGTACTTCCTTCAACCAAAACTCACATTTGCTGAACTTGGCATACAGCTGATGTTCCCTGAGCTTCTCGAGAACCAATCGCAAATGTTCCTTGTTCTTTTCTTCTTCTTCTTCAAACAAACCAATATATCATCAATGAACACCACGACGAACTTGTCCAAGAACTCCATGAACACCTTGTTCATCATACTCATAAAATAGGCAGGGGCATTAGTCAAATCAAATGACATAACTGTATCCTCATATAGCCCATACCTCGTGGTAAAAGCTGTCTTAGGTATATCCTGCTCTCGGATCTTCAGCTGGTGATAACCTGATCGAAGATCAATCTTGGAGAAAACTTTAGCTCTCTGCAGCTGGTCAAACAAATCATTGATCATCGGCAGAGGGTATTTGTTCTTGATCGTCACATCATTTAGCGCACGATAATCAACAACCATCCTCAAGTATCCATCCTTCTTCTCAACTAGAAGCACTAGGGCTCCCCAAGGTGACGAGCTTGGTCGAATATAACCTTTCTCCAATAACTCCTTAATCTGCTTCTTAATTTCCATTGGCGGGCATCCGATACGGCCTCTTGGATATTGGTCCAGTGCCTGCCAACAATTCGATCAGAAACTCTATGTCTCGCTCTGGTGGCATGCCTGGTAATTCTTCTGGATATACATCGAGATAATCCTTCACAACTGGTACTTGCTCTTAAACAACTCCCGAAAGGGAATTTACCTGAGTCCTCCTCGGCGCATGCCTAGATACATACTTGATTCGTTTTCCCTCTAGGGCTGCGAGAAGAATCGACTTGCTGGCACAATCGATGTTTCCCTCAAACTTGGATAACCAATCCATGCCTAGGATTACATCCAATCCTTGTGACTCTAGGACAATGAGATCCGTGGGGAACATGTGTCTGCCTATGGTTAATGGCAACTGATAACATCCCCGACTAGCCGTATACTCTGCTCCTGGGGAACTCACTAACATAGGTGACTTAAGGGGTATGGTTGGCAACTTAAACTTGTCCACAAATCGCCTTGATATGAATGAATGAGATGCACCAGTGTCAAAAACAACAAGGGTTGTAAATGCATTTATTAAAAACTTACCAACAACTGCGTTGGGCTGCTCGTCAATTTCCTCCACACTGATGTGGTTCACCTGACCTCTGGTGAAAGGGTTGGGCTTCTTCCCAGAGCTTCCATTGCCATTTCCATTCTTTGTCTCAGGACATTCAGTGGCGTAGTGTCCGGTCTTCCCACACTTGAAACAGGTACTATGACTCAGATCCTTCTTGGCGGGTGTCGCAGGGTTGGAACGGCTCTGACTGTTGCTTCCTACATTCCCATTACCATTCTTAGGGCCACTATGGTTGTGTGAACTTCCTCCATTGTGCGAATGTCCTCCATGGTTATGCCCTCCATGGTTATGATGAGTGTGTCCTCCCGTGTATGGGGAATAGAAAGGTTTCTGCTGAGCTCCAGAATTATACTTCCCCTATCCATACTTCCTCTTGCGGTTATCTATCTGCTGCTGCTTGCCTTCAATCATGAGGGCCCTGTCTACCAGATCCTAGTAGTTGTTGAAGGTTGCCACCATGAACTGCATACTCAGCTCATCATTGAGTCCCTCAAGAAATTTCTCCTGCTTGCGGCATCTGTTGCCACATCATCTGGGGCATAGCGTGCTAACTTGCTGAACTCATCCACATACTACCCCACTGTATGATTCCCCTGGCGTCATTTGCGGAACTCACGCTTCTTCAAACTCATGGCTCCAGCTGAGATATGTGCGATGCGGAAGGCCTGCTGAAACTGATTCCATGTAACTGTAGCAATGGGGTAAGTGGTGGTGAAATTCTCCCACCAAGTGGCTGCGGGTCCATCAAGCTGATGTGCGACAAAGCACACTCTCTCTGCATCCGTGCATCCAGCAGTGGTCGGCTCCCTACCGATCTTGAGGAGCCAATCATCAGCAACAATCAGCTCGATGCTGCTAGAGAACATCAGCGGATTCAACCAGAAAATGGGCTAGGTTGTCAACTGGGGGTGGTGGCGGTGGGTTGTTGTTGTTGTTGCCTTGGTTCTGGATCATCATCTGCATCAAGGCATTCTGTTGTTGGATCTACTAGGTGAGCTTCGATGGGAAAGTGAATCCGGGGTCACGTCTCGGAGGTATCTGAAGGGTTAGAGGGGTGAGAAAATAGAATACAATAAGGTTTATGAGAGATATCACTACCCATATGCATATGAGGCAAATACATTCAATTCACACCACTCAATATCAAACGAGATTCACACAAACGATCTAAACTACTATTACAAAGCTCACGAATGATTCTAACTACTTGGAAGAATACTACTAGTAATATGGTGGTCATCTAGAAGTTTTGATTGGTGAAAGACTCCATGGGCTCATAATCGTGATCTATAGCATTATCTTCACTGTCTTCATCCTCGTCATTGTCTTCATTTATATCATTGTCCGTGTCTGTGTCATCTAGCATGATGTAATCATCTTTGTGAATATGCACTTCATGTTCTTGCTTCACCTCGGGTATTCCTAGCCTCCTCTTCAGGTCTTCATTCTTTTCCAGTAATACTGCAATTTCCTCTTCATATCCATCGCCGAGTTGACTTGAGTTCCTCTTCTAGCTCGATATTCCTGGTCATCACCTTCTTGGTCTTCTTCATGATAGCACACATTTGGTTCTTATATCGAAGAATGTGTTGATCCATCTCCTGTATGTACGCTGCAATAGATCCATCCTTCCTGGTGTGAATCGTCTCCCATTGCTCATCCTGGCATCCACATATCTGGTAGATGGTGTCTTCAAGATCCTTGTGGTACAACTCACAAATGCGTCCAAAGATGATGTGGGCTGCCATGCTCATTCCTAAGCTCCAAGTTGGTGCATCCGAGGTAAACTCGATGGGCTTGGTAGTTAGTGCAAATGTCCTTCCAGGTACACGAACTTTGATCCTCCAATGCTGCTCTTTTGGTAAAGTTGCAGTGAAGGTTCTGATGAAACTTGGTAGACGAATGTTCATATACTTTGTGACTTCCTTCAAGTGTCGTCCGAAAGGGGTGTCGTCATTCGGCTGAGTGAACTTGTTCATGGGGTCCGACATCAATAGAGTAGAAATAGAGGAGGATTAGAAATGAGTAGAGAAGAGTATCCTATGGCTTTTCCTAGTGGTCGCGTCCTACAGTCAGCGTGTGCTCTGATACCATCTTGTAGCGACCCGATCCCAATGGATTGAAGTCTCTGTGCTTAAGTGTCATCCACTACTAGGAAAAGGGCTATAGATGATATGGACACTAATGGCGCACCAGACATGTGGTGCGCCACTACTATGTACTAATGGCGCACCATGTGTTGGTGCGCCATTATTGTCCAAATACTAATGGCGCACCACATCCATGGTGCGCCATTAGTAACATTTTTTTTCAAAACTAGTAATGGCGCACCAGGTGATAGTGCGCCATTACTAGTTAAACTAGTAATGGCGCACCACATCCACGGTGCGCCACTAGTAATTTCTGTTCAATTTTTTTCTTTCAAAACTAGTAATGGCGCATCAGGGGATAGTGCGCCATTACTAGTTAAAACTAGTAATGGCGCACCACATCCACGGTGCGCCACTAGTAATTTTTTTTTCAATTTTTTTTCATTTTTTGTCAAAACTAGTAATGGCGCACCGTGGGAGTGGTGCGCCATTACTAATTGAACTAGTAATGGTGCACCACTCCCACGGTGCGCCATTACTAACTTGGCCTAAAAAATCCACCAAATGCACCCCCCCCCCCCCGTGGACTGCCTTTTCAGTTTAAAAAAATAGAAGAAAATGATGGAAATGTCAAAAAAATAAAAGAAAATAAGTTTCCCGTGTGATATGTGGTCTAGTTATTTGGAAAATCTACAAATATGAATTTCAACTTTATTTGCAAAATCTCTCTGGAATTTGTAAAATGGGCATAACTTTTGCATACGAACTCGGAATAAAAAGTTTTTTATATGAAAAATCATCTACTCGAAAAGTTACGGGGCTTTCAAGATCTAGAGGCAAAAAAAGTTACGGGACTTTCAAGATCTAGAGGCAAAAAATTCAAAAAAATTCAAACTTACTAGTGGCGCACCGTTTGCTAGATGCGCCACTAGTAACAAAAAAATTGGTTTTGATTTTTTTTTGGAATTTTTTTCAAAAAATGATACGTAATATGACCGGGAAGTTTGAAATATTTTTCAAAATTTCATCATAGTCATGAACATGGACAAAGTCCTAGACATCAACAAGGTATAATAGGATTGATATGATAGATATATCAATAAGTGCTGTTAGTCTGCCGGGTTGGATATAATCATGGGTTAAGCATGCTCAATTTGGAGTAGTGTGAGGATGGGTGACCTCCCGGGAAGTTTGACCACTTAGTGCAATTTGACTTGAGATTAAGCATATTGACCCGAGATTAAGAAAAAAATGAAAAAAATTGAAAAATAAATTTGAAAAAAATTTCTGAAAAAAATTGAATTTTTTTTTGAAAAAATTTGTTACTAATGGCGCACTACTATGTGGTGCGCCATTAGTATCTGGTATACTAATGGCGCACTGTGGGCTATACTAATGGCGCACTACCTGGTGCGCCATTAGTATACCAGATACTAATGGCTCACCAGTGGTGCGCCATTAGTATTTAATACTAGTGGCGTGGTGCTAGTGGCGCACCAGTAGTGCGCCATTAGTAGGCAAAACTGGTGCGCCACTAGCAGGCCTTTTCCTAGTAGTGATCCCTGGATCGGTATGTTGACACACACAGAGTACTCGAGGAATTATAACAGAGTTCAATCACACACATTACATCAAGGTCCTCATAAAGAGTATTTATTAAAAATAATATGGCTGAAGGCCATGTAAATAAAGTAAATGCGGAAGCTTCGAAGATAAATGAGTCCATCAACTCCAGGGCATAACTGAGTGCATGACAATGACCTAGCGCACCTTATTCTTTGTCGGTAAAGTCTGCAACATGAGTCATTGCAGCCGTGTAGGTCAGCACATGGAATATGCTAGCAGAGTTACACTGTAAAGCAAATGAATGAAAGAGACTATTTCTACATGCATATTTGGCTGGTGGAGGCTCTAAGTATAATTTTGCATAAAGCTAATTTTTCCCTACAACAAAGGAATAAATTTTATTTACTACAAAGTTTATACCATGATTGAGAAGGTTCCTCCAACTCAAATCCCTAAATTAACCAAGTATAATCATTAAACCCAATACATTAATTAAAGAGTGATGAGATCAAAAAAATATTCACTTCTAGATACTCAAATTGTCCATAACCGAGGACACGGCTAACCATGATTAATATGTACACTCTGCAGAGGTTGCGCACTTTTCCCTACAAGACTCGACCGCATCCATGATCGGAAGATTGAGACATAGTCTTTCTGAAGCATTAACTCTTTACTCTGGGTAGAGCGGTACGCCTACTTTCCCCTACATCTGCTAGTCCACCACTGAAAGAGGTCACACAACTTACTCAACTATGCCAGAGCCCATAATGGCTTGTGGATTCACACGGAGGTTTCTAGGCATGTTATATCGTATGATCCCTTTGAGCGTGGATGGCGGACCGAGGGTAATCACACTGGTACTCCGGGATTCCCATGGGCAAGCACTGGTTTCTCCAGGAGCTCCAAACAATCCACCCAGATGTGTATTAAAGTTGCCACCTTAATGTTACTAGTAACCATGCACGTGCAACGCACGTGTCCCTCATTAAATATAAAAGTGAATATGGTCAAAGTACCCGAAATTTTAAATCCTTGTCCTGGTATAATTTTTAATAAATGGGAATCTATATAAGTATTCTAGAATGGGCTTTCAGAGATAAACTATAGTTAAACATAAGAATCTTAACATTCTTTTCAAAACCGACAAATACATTCAAGAAACACCATGCTAGCTAGGTGTATGCCAAGTGCACTTGAGTTTTACACTCAAAGAAACACTATACGTAGTAACAGATCTGCCTTTTCAGGTGCTCAAGATAGAATGTTTTTCGTAGTGTATTTGCCCAAAGAAAAATTACAACATCACAAACTGCAGGCTCCCCATAGAGAAAGATCGTTTTGATATAATCAAGAGGCATTTTTATTAATGTAAAATAAATGAGGTTACATCTCCTGTTAACATGGTATATAGATACAATCCACCAAATATAAATAGGTCTCGCTTATTCGATATTCAAGCTCGCACTATGTACAAATAACCAAGTCAAAAATATTGCAGGCGATTGAATCTGAAATCAACTACATATGTTCAGATATTCACTAACAAAACAGGCAATGAAGAGAGAATACACCGGATGTCTCCAAGCAACTCAAAGCAAGCCTCCAAGCAGCTCAAAGAAAATCCTGTCCGCAATGACCTCACTATGTGTGTCGCTGCTTTGTCGATGGCGTCTTTGTCTTCTATGCATGATGAAGCAACTTACATGGGGCATGAAGATGACAATAATCGCTGCACGGGCATGGTCCTAAGCTAAGCTATTTCGCCTGAATTAGAATTTGGTGAAGAGCATTGTTGTATCATCACCGTGTTTGAATTAGAATATATGATAACGGTCTTGCAAACATAATATTCGTTCTCTCTCTTTCTATAAGAAAAATAGAAAACCACAGTTCATTAGTGTGTAATTCCATCTATCAATAGAAGGACATAAATTTTATTTAACTTTGAATCCAGATTGACCTATTTTTTAGCAAAAGAGTCGATGGAAAAAGAAATTTTGTATTGAAAATGCATTTGGGAAACTTCACACCGTAATCACTACATCTTAAGCTCAACTTAACTCAAAGAACCACTACGAAGTTTTCAATACAAAATTTTCAGATTGTTATGCAAAACATTGAGTGGCATTACTACATGTGGAAATCATCAAACCAATTAGAAGATCATACCTGCGCATCCTTGATCATCATGTCGAACCCCGTTTTCTCGGCGGGTGCCTTGGGCATCGCAGCTTGCAACACATGCATGAGTGTCTCCAAGATGGTTGCGACAATTTTCCGATCCATGCCTCGAGTCCAAGCTGTAATGCATACACAAATTACTACACATATATCATAGCTTGTCAAATTTGAGGTGACCAATTCATAATGAAGTTGTCATACAGCCCTCGCGTATGTCTTGAACTACAATATTGCAATCCTGTCGAACTGTTTGAGGATTAATGGCAAGTATAAACGAACAAAAATTTGCACAATGTGCGCTGTCAAAAGTCGAAACTCTTCGCCGGATGCATATGGGAGGTAATAAATATAGACCATTGTGCAACACATGTAATCAACAAATATCGTAAAATTCTACTCACCATATCCGGGTCGCAAAATCAATTTCAACAAGACAATCTAATAGTAGAGGGTAACATATAGAAGGGTGTTTACCACTTGCTCATGTCTTTTTGACACCATTGCCATTTCCAAAATCGTCATGTAGCCTTCCATTTATGTGATTGTTATAAATACACCTCAAATCCGATCGATCACAAACTGTAAAAAATAAAACAAGCAGATAAGCATCACATTCCAACCATAATCCATCAAACTTTAGTAAGTAGTAGGAAAGAGACATGTTGTCTACACAATCTTAGCATATCGCGTACAGATAAGCTATAAAACTATTTTGTTAATTCAGTGAATCCTCAAAAGAAACATTCTTGGATGAGGTAATAAAGAATAGCAAAATGATGTAACAATGGGAACATATTAAGATTTCGTAATCAAGAAGTTTGAGGCTCGTATTAAAAAGCAACCTGCACGCCTTCGCTTGCTTTTTCTTGAGAATGTTTCAAGGATTTCAAGAATTTTATCGTTTCTAACTAAATTGCAAGGTTAGTTTTGGAAAGCCAAATATCAAATTACCATTGAAAAGAATACATATAGATTACACGCTTGCACTTAGTTTATGTACATACCCAAAGACAGGGTATAAGAAAGCTAATGTAGAGGGCCAAGAGTTACATAAAAATACACATTTTGTGCAGCATCTATATCTCGTATACTAACTTCACACATCAATATTTCTTTGAAATACAACCATAAAAATATTAAGCCAAAGTATCTTGTCAAATCTGATATTTACAAAGATGAAAATACTACTAAGATCATAATAAAAAATTACGCCGATGTGTCTAGTTAAATCTGCAATTTACAAAGATGAAAAGACCACTAATACCACTCTAGTGTACACCGTCTCGAAAATCGACAGAACAAAATCGAGTGGCACACTACGCTTTCCCCGCCAACGGACACAAATACATAAATTTAAAAGGAAATATACCTTTCACTTTAACACTCCTCGCCTTCCCTTTGCCATTGCTCGCACCATACTCTTCCTGTCCATCTTCTAGGTAGCCCACTGCAACAAAGCAGCAAGCCACCGCCATGTCGCCATACCGCCATGTGCTCTTGTTTATGGTCTGCTGCTGCAGATGTGCCTCATATCCGCTTCAATGACGCAGCCACACCATGCGCCTGGCCTCCCCCACACACGCTTCTCGCTAGCAAATTGTGTTTCTATGAAATTCGTATGATCCAACCTAATTGTAATGCTATGCAAAATTTTACTCCATGGGGAACAGGACAAATATGCATTGCTATATATATTTAACATTGTCCGAGATAGTTCTTGACCTCGCAGAACAACTCACTTAAGATAGCTTGATTAAAATACATTAACAAGAAAATAGTGTGGTAGGTTGAACTTCTTTGTCTTGAGCTGATATATCATATTTATAGAATGAATGTCACAGATTTACAATAAACCTGTTACATTCCGATTCGTGGTTAGAAATAAAGTGTTATTACATTGCAATATATGAACGCATGTGAACTGTAGCCACAACATTGTAAATGGGATATTGTGCAATAGACGGTGAAAGTAAAATGTAAGATGGTACACAGTAGAATAAACATTGGCACTATCCACTATATTTACCATTGAAAATCGCATTTGATTCAAATAAATTGTTACATCTATCACTTGATCCTCTTCACCGGGCAGGCGGGCATGGATTAGCGGTGGAGCCGGATTGTTAAAGGCGACGGAGGGCGGTGCTGGGCAGGCGGTGGGCGTGGCCAAGACAGGACTCGACACGGAGGAGGCTGCGCTGGCTGGGAAGGTGGGGCAGCTGCGCGGTGCTGCTAGGGCGAGGCAGAAATGGAAAGTGGCGGGAAGATCCGGCCGCCCCCGTCGTCGTTCGTCGTGAAGAAGGCTGCGGTCGCGAGGGAAAGTCCGTTGGAGCTTTGATCCGTGGCCATGGTGTCGCGGCAGCGCAGAACGGAGAGAAGGAGAGAGATCGGTGAGGAGAAGGAGAGGGAATGGAGGAGGAGCGTGTTGGGCGCGGCCGACTGCAGAGGAGGCCGCGGTGGCTTGCGGTGAGCACGGGCGGCATCAAGGCGTGGTAACTCGGGCAGATTGGGAGGAAGGGAAGGGAGAAGCGACGGTGGATCCGTTTTTTAATCTGCGGCATGAGGAAGATAAGGAAAGATGAGGAATCGGGATTTGATTGCAATCGATCCGGAAATCAGGAGTTCTTGGGCGGGGCAGCGTCGCAGACGCGGAGCGGCAGGACGCCCTGCTTAGCGTAACATTTAATCTGAAGCGTTGATTTTAATATCAAACCATTGGTATAATATGGGCAGTAGGATATGTTTAAGTTAACTTGATCGGAAGGTCCTAATTATTCTGTGTACAATTTGTTGTGTGGCTTTTGGGGAATTCATGTTTGCTCTTTTAATAGTAGTATAGATCCACAATTATTATCTTTCACAACTTTCATGAATATCATGAATCAATCCCCATCTACGAGCATGGCTAAGCAATATATGACCATAACATATATTCCCAGGGTGATCAAAGGTAATAGGTTCCTACCTCATGAACTGCAACCAAACCACATGTTCCCAATCCTACTGATCCAAATCTTTGAGGGGCAAAAACTAATGCATAGTAAAAACTGGGTATTGAAGAGTATGATCAAAGTGTAACTTGCCTTGTTGACGATCAGAAAACTCTAGGGATTCGTAGTAACATGCTTCGCACTCCGGAAAATCTAGCGTAAGCAAACAATAGCATACATAAGCACTCAAGCAAACGATGCAAAGAAAAACCGAAGAAAAGATCCAAAAACCTCAAAAACAAGAAAATAACTAATCTAAATAGAAAAACAATTAACAGAATTATAATTATGTGAATTAGATATTAACAGAAGGTACATGTGATTAGCTACAATTTGCAAAAAGAATCAACTAAAACAGAGCTACGAAACTCAAGATACTAACAAAACAAGATCAAATTCAAATCTGAACTAAACTCAAACTTTAAATTTTCAAAAACATGTTCCAGTTGGTTTATTGGATAGATGAGATCGCTATGAAGATTTTGGCATTGGTTTCGTCAAATTTGGACAAACGAGCGAAAAATTGTGCTAGTTTGAAACGAAGGGACTAAACTGTAAAATAAAACTATGAATAGGTCCCTGGCAGAAAACTAAAATAAAAAGAAAAACTCTACTGAACGATTGTTCGCTACAAAACCTAACCGAACGAAAACGTTCGCTACCGAATCCTAACGCGCGAACGCTCGCTAATAAAAAACGAAACCAAAAAAATAGACGGGATCTAACCCGTCAGATCGAGATCCGACGGTCAAGGGCTACCGGCGGCGGCGGCGGATCGACGGCGACGGAAGACGGGGGCGGCGGATCGACGGCGACGGAAGATGGCGGCGGCGGCTGAAGGCGGAGAGGTGGCGGCGGGACTCGGTGGCGATCGCGAGGTGCGGCGGGTGAGTGCGACGCGATGGCGGTGGCGGCGACTTTATGGGCGGATGCGGCGGTGACAACTGCAGGTGGCGGCGTGGGGCAAGTGCGGCGGCGGCGGCACAATGTGGTGGAGGGGGCCGGGGTGGCCGTTATATATAGGAGGTTGGGGGGGCAAAGGAGGCGGCGGGGTGGTGGAGTCCGACCCGGACTCCGGCGGCGGCGGGGGCGTGCTCCAGCCGGACTCCGGGAGGGAGTCGGGCGGGCGGGCGAGCTGGGCTGGGCCTCGGCCTGGCGGGCGCTGGGCTGGGCCTTGGCCTGGCAGGCACTAGCTGGCCTGGTCCGGCGAAAATATATATAAATAATATTCTAAAAATTCCAGAAAAATTCACATAATAATATGGGCTTATTAGTGACCTAGTGAACATTGTTCTCGGCCTAAATGCCTGGACTAAATACAAACATTATAATACTAATTACTCCGCAAACAAATAAATAAACTAGTGATTAAAATCAAATAAAATATCCAAAAATTCAAAATTCGATTTTCAATATTTCTTAGCTGATTTTGAAGAAGTCATTTTACCTTCTCTCTTTATTTTAAAATAATTGGAAAATAATTTGAAAAACAATTTGATCCAATTTACCAAATTTTGATAAATCAAAAATGGATTTTTGTGAAACCTCCAACTCTGTCAAATTGGTCCTTGAGTTGCTTAAGGTCTCTTGGATCAAAATGCACCCAAAACAAAACAACAAAAATGCATAAATCATGGATGCATATGAATGATCTATGAATAACATCCAAATTGAAAATTGGGAAGTTACATACCTCCCTCCACTGTTATAACCGCATCAGTGGCGGTTGCCCACCCATGACAGGTAGAGAGTCTGTGGTGGTGGGCGCACAACTCTGTCCGTCATGCTTAAAGTTAAAGTAAGTGCCATGCTTAAAGTTAAAGTAGTGGCGAGCGTGTTTCAACGCCTGCCACTATAAGCTTTGTCATGCAAATTAAAAATTCTATAGCCACAACAATATTTTTGTTGCCATGGCTGGTTTTTGCAGGAATGTAAGATCATAAATTGCAATACGTTGTGATAAGAAATTATGATACATATTGTAGCATACGTTAACCACTAGCTAATTGTTTTCAAGGAATAATATTAGTACAAATAAACATGTATATATGTTTAACAACTCTCTAGTGTTTAGTACTTACACGGCACAATAAAATAAATGCATAGAACATATATGTTCAATAAAGTGTAATAGCTAGACCAGATATATATATATATATATATATATATATATATATATATATATATATATATATATAGGAAAATGCATCCTACTACGGTGTAGCTACACCCATTTCTCATATACTATCATGTGGTAGTATATAATCTACTCTATTATTTTTAGTATGTTCATATACTACATCTAAGATACTCCAAAGTGAGTTATATGAAAAAATTGCAAGTAAGCTCATGGTTTTATTGTATTTGTGAAATACGTACATATTTGTACTGTGAAATAGAGTATGCACAAAATATGATACATACTACTAAAAAGTAGTATATATACTACCTAAACATTCTTATATACTACATACTACGCATACATACTCTCCAATATGATAGATACTACCTAGAACGTATCAAACAGAAGTGGGAGTAACTACACCCGTAGTAGGAAAAATTTGTCCTATATATATATATATATATATATATATATATATATATATATATGACATCCTAATCACCCTCGAAAGTACGTACTATGATGATAATTGGACATCATACCACACATAGATTTTGTTGCCTCCCTGATGACCCTCCTTCAATTTGTGAAGAAAAAGTAGAGAACGACATTCCAATTTGCATCCCGAATTGTGTGGCAATGTCAATCCAATTTTAACCAGGAAATATGTTCTCCCTCCCTCAATGGTAAGAGTGAGGGTCAAGGGAATGCCATTTTTTAACATTGTCATGTCGAACTGAATCGTCCACTCCCCATTGATGGCTAGGTTGAACTCCTCCCTTCCCCAACAAGGGATAAGCTGAACATGATAAAAAGAAAGCAGAAATTAGACAATTGTGGGCGCAACATTACCAAACCACAAGCTATAACACTAATTAAATGACACATACCGCCAAGAATCCACTAGGCCATCGTATTCTACTCACGCCCTCGCATGATGCAAGTCATGATTCCACTAGTGGTGCCCTTGAAGGTGTCGACCAAACCTTTACAAACATGGTTGGGGAAATCTCCACAACTTAATTGGAGGCTCCCAACACCACAACGAAGCTTCATTACAATGGATTGTGGCTCCAAGCTGACCTCTACCGTTTAGGGTGCTCAAACACCCAAGTGTAACAAGATCCACAAGGGATTAGTGGGGGAATCAAATATCTCTTGGTGGAACTATAGACCGAGGCCCTCTTGATCAAACCCTTGAACAACAAAAAGTTTTGTTGGCTCGGGAGGGAGATCGGATGAAAATGGAGCTTTGAGCAATAATGGAGTTTGGGGAGGATAAGAGGTGGGTCTTCTTGGGGAAGAAGACCCCCTATAAATAGTGGGATGAAATCCAACTGTTTTTCTTTCCACGGCCCGCACACAAGCGGTACTACCGGTCGGGCGATAGTTCCTGGTGTATAGTGCAATGGCGAAGCGTCCCGAGGCGGCATTGCGCCGGAGTGATACTACCGCTCGCCCTGGCAGTACTGCCACCTGGGGTTGCAGTATATAGGGGGAGTAGCAGAGGTAGCGCAGAGTGTGGTGACAGTACCACGGCAGCGGTACTACCGTGCCGTACTGCCGCCCTACAACCGCGAAATAGCAAACGAGTCCAGCTGCTAAAATATAAGCGGAAGTAGATGGCCAGTAGTACTTCTTATAAGTGGTACTACTGCTCTACTGTTGTTTCGCTGCCGCTTATTATTCTGGGCTACAACGAGGGCAACTCTAGTGGAGTGGTGGTAAAGGCGAAGTACCGCACAAGTGATACCTACTGCCTCTTAACTACCGCTGAACCCAACAAGACAACAGAAGACCCGGAATAAGTGGAAGTACGCACGATACTAGAACAAGGAAAGTACCACTTATAAGTGGTACTACTGCTGGTTAGCCTTAGGAACCATCAACAAAAAGACGGAAGGGAACTCCAATGATACGGGAAAGAATAGTGGGTGCAAAGGTATAAGTGTACATGTTGATTCTTCCCAAACCTTTCGAAAGTGGACCCCCTCTTAATAGTACGGTTCTCCTATGACTCAAGTCCACTGAAAAAGAAACGCTTGAAAATAACTGTCTTGACTCTATATCTCAGAGGGGCACGAATCGACTTGTGACATATGATAGATCATCTGAAATGCTCAATGTACATGATTAGTCCGAAAAAGCATTGTCATCAATCACCAAAACCACTAACGGATAAATATTCCCTAACAAACTCCCTCTATTTGGTGGATTGATGACAACACGGGATTTGCACAAAGGATATAATGAGATAGTAACCGAGCACAACATCTACAAAATATAGACGGGCTCCCCCTAGATGTGTGCACTATTTAGGTATGCTTTTGGAATGCAAAGCACACACACTAGGATCAACACTCCCCCTATATTTTATAGACAATGCAATACTTGCAACAACATAATACTAGTGATAGGCATAGATGCAAGTGGTAGCATGTGAGCATAAAGATAAGGAACAAGTTAGGCAAAACTTACAAACTAAGATAGTACTTGACATAAAGAGATAAATAGGATAGCATATGTCTCACACCATATGATTAAGGTCTCCAGGTCTAACAAACACAAACCAAATAAAATGATAAAAGAGTTTACGAGCGAAGAAAATGAAAGCAAATGAGACGCACTCGTGACTCGGCAAAGCATCGAGACACCAAAAGGCAATGACCACTACAAAGGTACAAGGTGGTAGCATCACTCCATGTCATCATCATCAACATGCTCCTTCTCGTGACCCTGAGACTCCTCATCCTCAACAACAACCTCCTCATCCTCAGTATCAGGCTGGTCATCATCTGAATCCGTCCACTTGCTATGCTTTGAGGCCCACTCCTCCTCCGAAGTAATATTCTCCTCTGAACCACTAGGGGCCTCCAGACCAATGTACCTAATGATAGCCTTGTCACAACGATGGGCCATCATCTATGCCACGTGAGCCTTGTACATCTTCTGCTGGACATCCACCTAGATATGGAAGAGCTTCTTCATCTTGTTCTTAAGCTTAGAATCCCAAGATGGCAACTCGGTGAAAGGTTCATACACTGGTACAACGAGGTGCTATACAAACGGTTTTTAACCCCTTTCCGTGACGGTGTTCCAAACCGTCACCTAGTGAGTGTGGGCGATATGGGGGTCCTTCCCACATGACCCAGAAACCGTCGGGATATGCCCTCCTGGCACACACGCTCGGCAAAATGAGGTCGTGTGCAACCGGTGAGCGAGCAAATACGGTTATACATATAGTAGTGCTAAAAATACAATTATACAGGCGAAATCGTTTCCGGTCGTAAGTACATCCCACATAGTCAGTCCCTGTTAAACCTTTCCATTCGTATATACATCCAACACACTCATTGCAAGGAAAACATTTCTGTTCGTAGGTACATCACAAACAATTTTCCCCGTTAAATCGTTTGTGATAGCGTTCCCATAGCTCACAATATTAACAATTTTATCATTTGCGTTATTGAATGCATCACACACGGTGCATAGAAGAAACTATGTGGCAAAGGCTGTCCATCACACACAGTTTTTATGCGGTAAACGTTTGCGCAAGGTGGCCTAACGCAAACAGTTTTGAAGAGAATGTCGTGTGTGATTGTTCATCGATCCAATGCAGTTTATTCCTAGAAACTGTGTGCATTGCCTTAGGTCATCGCCCACGGTATTTTCTCAATAACCGTTTGCAATAGGAAAAACCAATTAGTAGGCTAATTGCCATATTATTAATAATACATTTATTAATCTAATTGACATTCATATTAAACACATAATATATTTCATTCCCATATTAAGGAAGTAGGATTTCATAATTGAAATACATCAGAGTACAACATGATATAGTATCAACACTCAGCAACCCCATTACACAACTGCACCAGCACCAAGTTTCACATGCAACATCTAGAACCTTTCAAAATTAGCATCATAGACAGTACATAGACAGATGCATCTCATCGGGAAAACTGCTGAAGCGGAAGGAGAATATTGATCCTTCATTGATGTTGAAGGTCTTTGCAACTTTAGGCCAGTGCCTGTGGATGATTGACCATCCATCCTTCGTCCTCTTCAGGAACACTTCAATATTGAACCATGGGTGTTGTATGAAAACCTTCCTCGCCTCCTGACCATAGAGTTGGTTTGAGAGGTATCATAAGTGAACTGCTTTGGAAAGGCCTGAAAACAAGGATGTGCATAAATATCTTCTCTATATTGGAAATGGGGCAAAGGAATAAAAAAAGGCAAGGTATAGTAGTTAGTACCATCTTGTAGTGAACTGATGTCTTCTTTATTGTGTAGACAAAGATCTTGTTGTTTTTTGTTGCTAATTTCTTTATCCTAACAATCTTTCTAAGTTTCTTGACTTGATTGATATTCATGGACAACTCATTTCGCCATATGCAAAAAGGGTCGAACAGTGGGTCAAAACCTCTGACAGCAGGACCTACATGTGCAAGACCAAATTGTTAAAAACCTAAATATTAGAATGGTTCCTGCAATTGCACAATAATGTGCTATTAGACAACGGACCATGCACGTGCTAACAATAATGTGCTATTAGACAACACATATAAGGTAGTTAGTCATCAAGTTAAGTAAGGGTTCGCATGCTATCAGTAAAATATGTTGATGAAAAATAAGCACATTGTAGATTCATCAAATTAATTCAAGTCACATGGAAAACGCATTTATCCAAACCAAGCATGATTAAGAACTAGGAAATATAGCACTTGTACATGTTTCTCATGTATTAAGTGCAGCCAAATTCGATTTATTCCTCACATGCACAAGAATACAAAATTCCACCCACGTCAATTGGACATCGCATTGCAGAATTGAACCAAGCAGTTAACTAAACACCACAACAAATGAACCAAACATTAACTGAGCACCACATTGCACAATATAATATACTCCTAATAGAAGATCAGACAGTTAACCGAACCAAGCATGCTTACCAACTTGGAAATATAGCAATTGTATTTGTTTCTCATGTATTTAGTATAGCCAAATTCGATTTACTTCTCACATGGTATACAATAACATAATGCACCCACAACTATTGAACATCGCATTACAGAATTGAACCAAACAGTTAACTAAACACCACAACACAAATGAACCAAACGTTAACTGAGCACCACATTGCACAATGTATAACAAAACCAAGCATGCTTGACAACTTGGAAATATAGCAATTGTATTGGTTTCTCATGTATTTTGTAAAGATAAATTCGATTTATTTCTCACATGGAAGACAATACAAAATTGCAGCCTGTGGAATTGAACATCACATTTGTAGAATTGAACCAAATAGTTACTTGAAGATGACAAATAGTTAACTAAATAGTTAATAAGTGAGCACCACACTTCACGACATATAGAACATATACATAGGAGCAACAGATTGCATGGTAAAATTAGATAGCACAATTCAATAGAATTTGTTAAGGAAAGGCAGGAGCAGCACACGCAACGGGTAAACTAAGCATGCTTAACTGGCGTAGCTAGCAAATGGCAAGGTGCTCCTCCAAGATCTGGGGGTCGGCACAAATGGTAGCCATCGCGACCTCAACCGCGCGTGCAACCACGATTTGCTTCTCCGCTGCCAAATGCTCCTTGAGCTCCTGGCTATACTGCGTGCACCATGGCTTAGGGCGGCGCTTATTTGGTGGAGGGGCGGTGATTTGGGTGGAAGGTGTCGCGCCGGCGGTCGGGGCATGTGGGATGTGGAAGGAGGAGGAGGATGGGGGTCTGGTGTGGATTACCTGCCTGGATAGACGAGCCCGAGCAGAGTGAAGGAGGGTCGCCGACGAGGGGGCGGAGCTGCAAACAAGGAGTGAAGGTTCTAACTTGGAAAGGAAGGCGAAAACAAGGGAAATGTGACTTTTGGTAAGGGGGAGCGGGCGGGGATGTAGATATTTCCACGGAAGCTGAAAATTTGGAATCGCTTCAGCGAAAAAACTGGCGCGCAAAGTGTCATCAGACACGGTCCCTTATTCAGAACTGTGTACGATATGTGAACATCACAAATGATTCAGATAGCTTAACTCGTGTATGATGAGTTTGAACATAAAAAAATTTGGTTCCAATTTCCCTGGTTACAGTGCTCATCCACGTCATTGCATAATTTGGGTACACAAAGGAGACTAAAGCACACCCACACTTCTTAATCAAGCAAGTTCAGCAATTAAACAGAGCTAGCTGGCATAAACATTACTCTAACAAATTAAAGACCGTCGCTCTTAATTAAAAAACAAAGAGTACTACTATGGCTGGTGCTCGTCGATCTCCGCCGCCTCCTCCATGTCCAGCTCACGCCCGATGGTCTCCTGGGGAAGGAGCTACATGGCATCCATCGCACCATATTCGGAAAGCATCTCGCCATCCGCATCTGCCATCTCTTTGGAAAAGGCCGCCACGAGCTGGGCGTGGGCGGCCGCGATCTAGGCGTGGACAGGCTCCGTCGTTGCAAGGTATGCGGCGGAGGAATGGACGACTGCTCGAACGCTCTCGGCGATTGCCAACTCTTCGGCCGTGGGTTCCCGACCGTTGTTGGACAAGCTTTGCTCGATTTGTGCGGTGACCGCCATGAGCTGGGCGTGGGCGACCTCGACATGGTCGTGGGCGGCCTCCATCTGGGCTAAGGGCGCTGCTATGGAACGAACAGCTGATGTGCCGCTCTCGCCAGTTGCTACCCCCGAGGCAGATGTTGCTGCCACCACCTGAGAAGCAACAGCGGCCGTTTGGGCTGCCTTGGCCGCCCGGTCGCAGATTGCGGCCGCGCTCATGCACCTTGTTAGCACGCGCATGGCGGCTGCGGCCGCGCTCTCACCGGAGTGGGCCGCCGAAGTTGCCCTCACAACGCGGGTCCATGTCCTCATCTTTCACCGACAACGATTGAACGGTGAAATGATATTTGGGGAGCGAGCTAGTGTGCTGGACACGACGGCCATGGACTGTAGCCGACGCACCTTATCGTGTAAGCCATAGGCGTACTATACACCGACGATGCTCCAGGATATTTTGTACTGCATCTCACATGGTTGGTGATAATAAACTGTGTGGGATCTACTTGATTTTTAATTTTGATTTGAATTACATAATGGCGTCACAGCGGCAATGGACGGTGTTTGAATTGCTAGATCTTTTATCTGAAGTGAACATGCAACTATATGTGTGTTGTAAAAAAATTGGAATTATTCAGGGTTCGTTTGGAAATTTTATACATTAAATTGGTTTTCTAGCCATTTGAGGTGCACAATTCAAAATTGGAGCACATGCTCCAGTCCATAAAAACGGGTTGCAAAATCAATGTTTTTCCTTGGTTGCAAGCTTAGGTCACATGCAAGAAATGAGAATGAATGTCAAACACCTTGACATTGTCGCTCAGCCGCTAACATTGAGATACATGCTTTTAACATTGTAGTAAATCGAAAACTCATCTGAAATTCATGAAACTTGACATGATATCATGGAACGGCAGCGACATGCCGTGGTAAAAATATTGTCCCATTTGGGGCAGGTGTGGGTATAGGCTTCACGCAAACCAGAGCTTCTCTCACAACAAGCCTGATGGTTTCAGTAGGGTACGTGCCACCTTGGGGGACGAAACGATATATGTTGCCTCTTGTTACTTTCAAAATGTTTCTCGTGTCAACATAGAACAACACGAGTGGTGTCAATTTTTGGGATTTTTCGAGGTTCATTTTTACATTTTTATATATTAATTGAGTTTTCAATGCATTTATGAGCACAATTCAAATTTGAACTACATGCACATGCTCTAATGCATATAAATTGGTTGAAAATTCAAATCTATGTCCTTGGTTGCATGCTTAGGTCCCATGCAAGAAGTGTGAATGAATGTCAAACACCCTGCCACCGTCAGTCGGCCACAAACATTGAGATTCCTAGTTTTTAAATTCTAGTAAACCCAAAACTCATCTGAAATTTATGAAACTTGGCATGCTATCATGGAGCGGCATCACAATGCCATGGTAATTTTTTTGTCCCATTTGGGGCAGGATTGGGGATATGCTTCTCACAAACCAAAGGTTCTCACAACAAGCCTGATGGTTTTGGTTGGGAACGTCCCACCTTTGGGGATGAAACGATATTCGCTGCCTCTTATTGCTTTTAAAAAATTTCTAGTGTCAACATAGAACAACATGAGTGTTGTATCAATTTTTGGGATTTTTTGGGGTTTGTTTGGACATTTTTATGCATTAATTGAGTTTTTCAATGCATTTATGTGCATAATTAAAATTTGAACTACATGCACATGCTCTAATGCATATAAATTGGTTGAAAATTCAAATCTGTTTCCTTGGTTTCATGCTTAGGTCCCATGCAAGAAACGGGAATGAATGTCAAATACCCTGCCACCGTCACTCGACCACAAACATTGAGTTTCTTGGTTTTTAAATTCTAGTAAATCCAAACCTCGTCTGAAATTCATGAAACTTGGCATGCTATCATGGAGCGGCATCAACATGTCGTAGTAAATTTTTGTCCCATTTGGGGCAGGTTTGGGTATATGCTTCTCACAAACCCTATTCAAGAATTCGTCTGATTAACCAGTTAACTTGCCGATTAACCCCTACTCATAGGGTCACCGAGTAGCCAATAAACCAATAAATTGTCCGATTAATTGATTAAATGGCCGATTAACTTGCCGATTAGCATATTAATCCTCTACTCGCAAGCCAACCGAGCATCTACCAGTTAAGGATTTCCTCAACAATGCTCACAAACCGGAGTTTCTCACAACAAGCCCGATGGTTTTGGTAGGGAACGTCCCACCTTTGGGGACGAAATGATATCAGCTGCATCTTATTGCTTTCAATTTTTTTCTAGTGTCAACAAAGAACAACAGGAGAGTTGTGTCAATTTTTGGGATTTTTCAGGGTTTGTTTGAACATTTTTATGCATTAATTGAGTTTTCGATGCATTTATGTGCATAATTCAAATTTGAACTACATGCACATGCTCTAATGCATATAAATTGGTTGAAAATTCAAATATGTGTCCTTGGTTTCATGCTTAGGTCCCAAGCAAGAAATGGGAATGAATGTCAAACACACTGCCATCATCACTTTGCTGCAAACATTCGAGATTCCTGGGTTTTAAATTCTAGTAAATCCAAAACTCCTCTTAAATTCATGAAACTTGGCATGCTATTGTGGAGCGGCATCAACATGCTGTGGTAATTTTTTTGTCCCATTTGGAGCAGGATTGGGTATGAGCTTCTCACAAACCAGAGTTTCTCACAACAAGCCTGATGGTTTTGGTAGGGAAGATCCCACCTTCGGGGACGAAATGATATTCGCTGCCTCTTATTGCTTTGAAAAAATTTCTAGTGTCAACATAGAACAACAAGAGTGTTGTGTTAAAATTTGCAATTTTTCGGGGTTCGTTTGGACATTTTTACACACTAACTGGGTTTTCTAGGCATTTTATGTGCATAATTCAAATTTGAACTACATGCACATGCTCTAGTGGATATAAATTTGTTGAAAAATAAAATCTTTGTCCTTGGGTGCATGCTTAGGTCCCATGCAAGAAATGGGAATGAATTTCAAACACCAGGGCACTGTTGATTGCTGGCAAAACGTTGAGATACTTTGTTTTTAAATTCTAACAAATCTAAAACTCGCCTGAAATTCATGAAACTTGGCATGCTATCATGGAATTGCACCCTACGTGCTGTGGTATTTTTCGTGTCCATTTTGAGAGAAGAAGCACTCGAATAACAACCAACAAAGGCATTTTCAAACAAATAGCTGCCACTCTAACATCACAAACGTTTGTATAATTCAAATCGTGTGCGTTATGTTAACTATTCACGTGATGCCACGTGTCTTGGTTTTAACGGCTATAGGAGGTGCCGTGCGAACAGCTGCTTGACTGAACGGGAGGCGTGCGAGCGTAGTCCGGTGCGCAGGCTGACCGAGAGGTGTGCAAGCTGTCCTCAGGCTCACCAGGAAGCGTGCGAGTTGTACGCTGTGCAGGCTCACTGGGAATCGAGCCCTTTGACTTCCATGGCCTCCCACCTTCCTCTCCATTAATGGTGCCCGAGCCGCTGCTTAATACGGGCGTCCTTACTGTTCGCCTCCCATTCCCCTCCCTCCCGTAGACCTCCACCAACACCATGGCGCAGAAGGATCATCTACCACTAGTCTTCAAGTTTGGTGAAGTCAACTCCGAGCCGGAGGAGATAGAAAATAAGGAGGAATGGGGCCTCATGGACATGGCCCAGAACGAGCTGGCCGCGGCTATTGCTGCCCCGCTCCCATCCCAGCTCCCATCCCCGCGCCAGCGACCATCCCCGTAGAATTGATGGGCTGGTCGCCGAGCACTATCGTAGAGCTGGAAGCCGCGGGCGTCATCAAGGTCTCCGCAGACCCGCGTGAGCTCATGTACATGCCAGCACCAGCGCCAACGCCCGTGCCCGTGCGCGCCAGTCCACCCACCGCGACGCTTGTCCCTGTGCATTTGGTTGCACCCGCCGCACCCATGCCTGTGCGCGCGCCCCTCTCAGCGGCATGGGACGCCGCCGTCGACCGCTACCTCTCAGTGCCGCCAGCTGCCGTCCTCCCGCGCCCCGCCCGTTGATCATGTGACTACATGATGTTTGATTTACAGGTGAAGAACATTCTTTGCTGCCTTGAAGACTTCAACAACGGCGTCCTGGAGGACGACAACGACAAGGACGGCGCGACACGCCGCCTCCGCTGCCACCGGAAATAGTTTTTTTCTTGGTTTTAATATTGTATCTTGATCGCAAACGTTTTAGTTAGAACACCCGTATGCAAACCGACAGCTTCTCAGGAAGCCAAGGGAAAATGTGCCGAGCAGGATTTGTGTAGCTCTTGATCACAAACGTTTTAGATAGAACACCCGTATGCAAAGCGAGAGCGGGATTTGTGCATCTCTTCAACACAAACGGTTGTTTTGGATGACCCGTGTGCAACCACTTACAAACAATTTGGTAAGATTTGCATTTGTCATATTGGGTATGTTGCCATTTCTCAAACTTGAAAGATTAACATTTGTTGATCTAGTAACATTGCCATTTGTCAACCTTGTAGCACTGCGATTTGTCAAATTATGCAGCTAAAAATCACTAGCAGTATCTAATTTTTGCAACTAAAATTCAGTAATTAAGCATAGATTTCGTTCATAGATTAAGCAGTCGTGCTTAATTTATACAAACAGTTCAACTCGACAGCTGAACCGACAAAAGTTTTTTGTACGAACAGAATCGCACACGAACTTACTATAGTAACTGTTTGCGTTATAATTTCTCATCGCAAACAGTTCATCCAAGTGGGTTGTTTGCTGCATATCACATACATCTAGTTTACACGAATTGTTTGTGTTCTTTTGGCTCATCACAAATGCCGCATATCACACACATCTTGTAAAGATGAAATGTTTTTGTTCTCTTGCCTAATCGAAAACAGTTTGTCCGAGTGAACCGTATGTTGTATATCACACACACCTTGATCTGGCTGACCGTTTCTGTTGCATTCCCTAATAGCACACACTTCATCGGATCTAAATGTATGCCGTATATCGCACACACATTGATATGGCTGCCCGTTTCAGTTGTTCTTCCTATCACAAACAGTCCTGCTGGATCAACCGTATGCCCAGCATCGCACACGCAAGTAAAATCTGAACCATGTTTGATGTGTCGGCCATCGCAAATGTTTTGCACCTTTTTTGATGGGTTTTTTACGCCGCCGTTTACGATTATTGCATCGCACACAGTTTTGTTGAAGGGTCTTTGATCGTAGTGTCACGTTAGCAGCATCCTGCAGTAGTGATAGTCTAGCTCCCCAGGCCCCATAGACTCAGAGGCAGGAGTCTCCACCCCGGGAAAGACCGGTGAAGCACCCCAATTCTCCTTCCGCTTTACGTGGATAACCTCCTGCGAAACCAGATCACCAGTCAGGAGCATCTCCTCAATGAGCTTCATCAGATAGGGATGATAAATGGGACACTTCTGCTCAAACACGACAAAGTGAAGTTCATACCTCATGACATGAGAGACATCCAACACTTGCTATGTGTTCTTCTCCTTCTGGCGCAATAGCAGCATGTCCACGAGATAAGAGTGAACCTGATCTAGATTCCCAATACGAGGGAAAAGAGTGTGACTGAAGATACGATGCATAATGTCTAGGAATGGCATCAAATCATAAGTCTTCTTGTTGGTAGAGGTATATATCTTGACCTTCGAGTAGCGATAGAGCCTGGACTTGTGTGTGGCCACAATATCCTTGTGAGGGCGCAACCTAGTAGGATTCTTGAGCCCCTCATCATTGTAGCCCCAACTATTCATGAACACCTTCCGCTTTGCAGTCAATACTCTCCCATTGGTCATCTAGGTGAGGGTCCTCTCATCATCAGTACCAAAGTGGACCATGGCATATAATTGGGCCACACGATCTGCATCAAAGTATTTGTTAAAGGAAATGATCTTGAGAATGCAAAGCTAAGCAAAGAGTGCCAGAGCCTCTCAAAAGTAAGCAGGATCCTTCTTCAGATGATTGAGATTAATAGACCAGACATTCACATACAAGTTCTTCTTGCCTTTGATCACATCCAGATAGTTTGAGCGTTGCTGCTTATTCCAGAAGGGCGGTTGCCAAGAGCGGAATCTTGATCATGGTGATACTGATTGCTATTGCGAATAGCATAGAACTCCTTGGCAGACAAGTCATTCATGGACTTGACTCTCTAATTCTGCTTGCTAGCAAATTGCTTGGTCCGTTGCTTGGCGGAACACTGCAAATGGCACCTGCATCATCTAGGATGCAAAAGCGCTTGGAGCTGCCTTGGCGATACGGATTCTTGCGGCGAGCATGGTTTCCGGAGCTACTACCACCTGTAACCAACAAAATAACACAACGGAAAATCAGGTGTAAAATATTACATAAGCCAAAAGGAATAGAAGGTGAGAATGAAGTTGGGTTGGAGGAAATGTGAAGTTGACAGCTCAAGTGGTAGTACCAATACCTTGCAGCGGTGGTACCGCTTCAGGGGAGTGGTAGTACCGCTCGAGGTATGATTTGCACTATCCTTGCAAGATCCGCTACTACCGGAGGCGTCAAATTCAAATATTCTCAAACAAAACTTTGATTCACCTATCCTAGCAGTGTTCCACGTCCTACTCATACCTCGATTTAGCCAAAAAGTCGAAGAATACAACATGTATTGCCCTAAAACCTAGATTCAAAGGAGAGAACCATAGGAGAAGAAAACAGGGGCAATACTGGCATCCATGGCAAGACGAAAGAGCGGGGTTGGATCCTATCGGACGGAATCGCAGAAGACAGTTCCAAATCGGCGGTCTGGCGGTGGCGTCCGGGGCAATGTTCGTCGTTGTTGGGGGAGAGAGAGAGATGAATGGGTATTGGGGAGTCAGAACTCCCCCTCCCCCGACTCATAACCCCTCCCCCCCCGATTCCCCAGAGCGGTAGTACCGCTAGAAGGCACGGTAGTACCACCCTAGTACTACTGCATAGTAGGAGGCCTGGTAGTACGGCTCCAGCGGTAGTCCCATGGAAGGCATGGTAGTACCACCCTAGACTCACGGTAGTACTGCTGTAGGGACAAAACATTCTAGGATAAGATCAAGGATAGTGGCTTATGGAAAGATGAGTGGTCGTAGGTGAGATGGCTTGGTTTGGAGACACAAAAAACAGCAAATGGGATGAGACACTCCAAGTTCATATAAACAAACAAAAGGAGAACAAACTTGGAGTGACTCAAAGCACAAACAAAGTCCTAAAGACTAGATAAAACCAAATAAATCCAACTCAAACAAACACCTCTCAAAGAGAGGTCGGTGGCTGAAGCCACCTATGTTTGAGTCAATTGGTATGGCACCGCGAAGACTTTAACCTTGGGCCCATGACCAAAACTCATCTTTGAAGCATAAGTACCATAAAAATGGCTGATGTGAAACATTTGATTTAGTTATGCATAATGGGGGGGAGGGAGAGTTCATTGAGAGAACAACACCCCCTTTGTCCATGCCTACATCTAGAACAAGATATCATGATGAATGGGGTGGGGTGTGCCTAGTTTCATGCCACATTGCTCAAATCAATGAAATTTAGCTCATGCCTTAACTTGTGAAATCTTGCTTCATCTAATGGCTTCATGAAAATATACGCTAGTTGCTCTTGAGTGTTGACATAGATAATACCAATCTCTCCATGCTTGATGTGATCCCAGATGAAATGATGATTAATCTCAGTATGCTTCGTATTTCTATGTTACACCAGATTGTAGAAGATCTTGATTGCACTTTCATTGTTACATAGTAGAGGCACTTTGTCACAAGTGACACCGTAATCCTTCATCTTTTGCCTCATCCATAGCAATTGTGCACAACAACTTGCGGTAGCTACATACTCGGCCTCATTGGTGGAGAGATACCCAATTTTGCTTCTTCGAAGACCAACTCACCAAAGTGCGACCAAGGAATTGGCACCCTCCGGAAGTTGAGTTCCAATCCACATGGTCTCCCGGTCAGTCCAAGTTCGAATATCCCATGAGATCAAAGCTTGCTCCTTTGGGGTACCATAAGCCAAAGTTTGGGGTATGAGCCAAATATCGAAAGATTCGCTTGACCGCCACATAGTGACTTTCCATAGGTCTGGCTTGAAACCTTGCACACATTCCCACACTCAACATGATATCCGGCCTAGATGCACAAAGGTAAAGCAAGGATCCACTCATGGAGCGATATACTTTTGATCCACCGCTTTACCATTAGGATCAATGTCAAGTTGGTACTTGGTTGGCATGGGAGTCTTGGATGGCTTGACATCTTCCAACTAGAATCTCTTGAGCATGCCTTGGGTGTATTTGGCTTGGTTGATGAACATTCCTTCTCTTCTTTGCTTGACTTCGAACCCGAGAAGGAACTTCAACTCTCCCATCATAGACATAAAAAACTTCTCGATCATGAGTGCAACAAACTCATCATTGAAAGCTTTGTCAGGAGAACCAAAGATAATATCATCCACATATACTTTCCATATGAAAAAATCCTCTTTGACCCTCTTAGTAAAAAGAGTGGGGTTGATTTTCCCAATTTCAAACCCACGATCTTGCAACAACTCGGTAAGGTGCTCATACCATGCACGTGGGGCTTGTTTAAGGCCATAGAGCGTCTTATCGAGTTTATATACATGATTGGGGAACTTGGGATCCTTGAACCCCGGGGGTTGTTTGTCATACACCAACTCACTCAAAGGACCATTAACAAATGCACTTTTCACATCCATTTGTTGCAACTTGAAATCATGATGAGATGCATATGCAAGTAACATGATTCAAGGCGAGCAACGGGAGCAAAGGTTTCACCATAGTCAATACCCTCGACTTGGGAGTAGCCTTGAGCTACCAATCTTGCCTTGTTTTGAACAACGATACCGTTTGCATCTTGCTTATTCTTGAAGATCCATTTGGTTCCAATGACATTATGGTTCTCCTTTGGCTTGGCACCAATTCCCACACTTTGTTGCACTCAAGTTTTTGTGTTCATCATGCATGGCTTCAAGCCAATCTGTGTCCTCGAGCCCCTCATGTACCTTATGGGGTTCAATACAAGAAACAAACGAGTGATGCACACAAAATTTTGTTAATTGTCTATGAGTGGTTACCTCCATTCTCAAGCTACCAAGCACATTCTCCATGACATGTTGTTGAAGTTTTAGTGTGGAATAAATCTTGTCGGCACGACGCTCCAAAGAGCTCTTGAATAGGCATTTGAGAAGCATCATCTTGAGCGCCATCTTGAGCTCACTCTTGAGCTTGCCCTTGATCTTGTTCATTTGGTTGAGGGCCTTCACTTTGTTCTTCCGAAGTGTGTGAGTCTTGCATCGGTGATGATTCCACTTGCATAGAACATTGTCCTTCTCCTTCGGCCATAAGGGGTTCCTCAATGGGGAGGATTTGACCCACTCCCATTCCTCTTATGGCTTGAGGAGGAATTTCATCACCTATATCACAAAGACCACTTTGCTCCACTTGGGAGCCATTATTTTCGTCAAACTCCATGCTACATGTCTCCTCAATGAGTCCATTGGACTTGTTGAGGACATGGTAAGCATGAGAGTTTGTAGATAACCAACAAATATGCTCTCTTGAGCTCTAGGTTCGAATTTAGACAAATGAACACCTTTCTTGAGAATGAAACACTTACACCCAGACACCCGGAACTACGTGAGGTTGGGCTTGTTACTGGTAAGTATCTCATATGGAATCTTGTTCAAGCCTTTGTAGAGGTAGAGCCGATTGGATGCATGACATGTTGTGTTGATGGCTTCAGCCCAAAATTTATACGGAGATTTGAATTATGCCATCACGGTCCTTGCCACATCCATCAATGTACGGTTCTTCCTCTCCTCAACACTGTTTTGTTGAGGGGTATAGGGTGCGGAATATTGATGCTTGATCCCCTCATCACTAAGGAACTCATCCAAGGTGTAGTTCTTGAACTAGGTGTCGTTGTCGCTTCTAATCATCAATATGTTTGTGTTATGTTGATGTTGAGCTTAATTTGCAAAGTCAATGAAGGTTTGTTGGGTCTTTCTCTTCCCCTTGAATAAACATACCCATGTGGATCTTGAATAGACATCCACAATAATAAAGCAATATTTCCATCCCCCAAGACTATCAGAAGATGGAGGACCAAAGAGATCCATGTGAAGGAGCTCCAAGGGCCTCTTTGAGTAAATGATAGTCATGGGTCGACGGGCCGTCTCATGTAAGTTTCCTTCAATACAAGCACTACAAGCATGATCTTTGGCAAAAATAGCATTTGTTAGTCCACAAACATGGCCCCCTTTGAGGAGACTTTGCAAAGATCTCATATTAACGTGGGCTAAATGGCGATGCCAAAACCACCCCACGTCAACTTTAGCGATTAGGCAATCGCGACCTTAGTGGGCCACTCGGAGAAGTTAACCACATAGAGACCATTCTCGACATGCCCAACAAAGGCTACTTTAAGAGTCTTGTGCTACTTGTGAGCTGCGCTGAGATTTCCTCGAAGAGGAGAGGATGATGTAGTATAGTAGAGATAAGTATTCCCCTCAGTTAAGAACCAAAGCTATCAATCCACTAGGAGAACCACGCAACACCTCGTGAATAACACATATACACAAAATAACAATTACTTGCACCCAACACAAACATGGGGTTGTCAATCCCTTGGTGGTTAATTGCAAGTATCAAATCTTGTAGTGGTAGATAGATAAAAAAAACACAAAATAAAATAAAAGTAAATAAATTGCAGCAAGGTATTTTACGAATTTAACATATGATTAAAATAGACCCGAGGGACATAGTTTTCACTAGAAGCTTCTCTCTTGAACATAGTGTACGCAAATTTTTGTTGGGCGGTTGATAAAAAAGCACATAGTTATGACGATATCCAAGGCAATGATCTTGTATATAGGAATCTTGTCTGAGAAAAGTAGACCGACTCCTGCCTGCATCTACTACTCCACACATCGACCGCTGTCCAGAATGCATCTAGAGTCTTAAGTTCATAAAGAAGGGAGTAATGCCTTAAGCAAGATGGCATGCTGTATACAAAGTAAAGACAATTAATATGAATAAACTCCATCTTTTTTTTGTTAATGGCAATGATAAAAGTACGTGCCATGTCCCTTTCTGTCAATGGGATTGAGCAGCGCAAGATCGAACCAATCACAAAGCACCTCTCCCATTGCAAGACAAATCAATCTAGTTGGCCAAACCAAATGGATAGATTGGAGAGAAATACAAGGATATAACAATCATGCATAAAAGAGTTTAGAGAAGACTCAAATAATATTCGTGGTTAATCTGATCATAAACCCACAATTCATCGGGTCCCAACAAACACACTACAAAAAAGGATTACATCGAATAGATCTCCAAGAACATCGTGGAGAACATTGTATTGAAGATCAAAGAGAGAGAAGCCATCTAGCTACTACCTATGGACCCGTAGGTCTGTGGTAAACTACTCACACATCATCAGAAGGGAAGAAAGATTGATGTAGAGGCCCTCCATGATCGATTCCCCCTCCGGGAGAGTACCGGAAAATGTCTCCAGATGGATCTCCGAAGAAGAAACTTGCGGCGGTGGAAAAAGTATTTGGGGTGGCTCTTTGATGCATTGGGAATATTTGGAAATTTATAGAGCTAGAATTAGGCCATGAGGTGCCATGAGGGGCCCACAAGTCTGGGGGCGCCCCCCGGGGTGCGCCTGGCAGGCTTGTCGCTACCTCGTGGAGCTGTAGGCCTTCTCCCGAAGCTTCTAGGGTCCCTTCTAGTCCAGAAAAAATTGTCAAAAGGTTTCGTAGAATTTGGACTCCGTTTGGTACTAATTTTCTGAAAAGCCAAAAACAAGCAAAAAACAGCAACTAGCACTAGGCACTAGGTTAATAGGTTAGTCCCAAAAAGTGATATATAATTGCATAATAAACATCCAACATTGATACTGTAATAGCATGGTGATTGCTTATATTTGCATTGGTATTTCCCCGAAGAGGAGAAGATGCTGCAGCACATCAACAGTAAGTATTTCCCTCAGTTATGAAACCAAGGTTATCAATCTAGTAGGAGGATCCACCCAAACTATGTAAACAATACCAGCACACAAATAACAAATACTTGCAACCCAATGCGTAAGAGGGGTTGTCAATCCCTCCTCGGTATTGAGATAGATTAAATTGTATGAGATTGGTTGAATAGATCTAACAAAAACACAAAATAAAACAAATAAAGAAAAAGTGCAGCAAGGTATTTTTGGATTTTTGGATTAATAGATCTGAAAATAATATGATAGAAAATACACCCAGGGGTCGTAGATTTCACTAGAGGCTTCTTTCAAGAAAATAGCATACGGTGGGTAAAACAATTACTGTTGGGCCATTGATAGAAGAGCAAATAATTATGATGATATCAAAGGCAATGATCATGTATATAGGCATCACATCCAAGATTAGTAGACCAAAACAATTACACATCTACTACTATTACTCTGCACATTGGCTGCTATCCACATGCATCTAGTGCATTAAGTTCATGGAAATACGGAGTAATGCAATAAGAACGATGAAAGGATGTAGACAAGATCTATTCATGTTGGAATACGCCCCATCTTTTTATCCTTAATGGCAACAATACATGTGTGTCATGTCTCTTTCTATCACTGAGAGTGAGCACCGCAAGATCGAACCCATCACAAAGCACCTCTTCCCATGGCAGGAAAAACAATCTAGTTGGCCAAACGAAACCAAAGTTTTGGAGAAGAAATACGAGGCTATAACAATCATGCATAAAAGAGTTCAGAGAAGACTCAAATAATATTCATAGATAGAACTGATCATAAACTTACAATTCATCGGATCCCAACAAACACACCGCAAAAAGTCATTACATCAAATAGATCTCCAAGAACATCGAGGAGAAGATTTTACTGACGATCAAAAAGAGAGAAGAAGCCATCTAGCTATTGCCCATGGAACCGTAGGTTAGTGGTGAACTACTCACACATCATCGGATGGGCAAGGGTGTTGATTAACAACCCCTCCGTGATTGTTGACCCCTTCGGGAGAGTGCCGGAAAAGGCCTCTAGATTGGATCTCGTGGTTCTGGAACTTGCGGTGGTGGAAACTATTTTCTCTCTGTTCCTCTACGGCTCTGGAATATTAGAGTATTTATAGAGCTGAGAGGCGGTGGAGAGGCCTCCCATGGGCCCCACTACCTACTAGGGCGCACTAGGGGCCTCTGGCGCGCCCTGGTGCCTAGTGGGACCCACATGCCTCCTCTGGTGCACTTCTTGGGCTCCCCTGGTGTCTTCTAGGCACAAAAAATTCTCCAAAAATATTCATGGCATTTGGACTCCGTTTGGTATTGGTTCTCTGCGAAGTAAAAAACAAGCAAAAAGCAGCAACTGGCACTAGGCACTATGTCAATAGGTTAGTCCCCAAAAATGATATAAAGTTGATATGAGATGAATATAAAACATCCAAGATTGATAATATACATGAAACGATAAGAAATTATAGATACATTGGAGACGTATCAGCATCCCCAAGCTTAATTCCTACTCGTCCTCGAGTAGGTAAATGATAAAAACAGAATTTTTGATGTGGAATGTTGCCTAACATGTTCATCTCATAATCTTTTATTTTGTAGCATGGATATTTCGACTTTTAGATGATTCAAAGCAATAGTCTATATGTGACATGAGGACATCAACATTCAAGCATATCAACAAGTAACCATGTCTTTCAAAATATCAACACTAAAGAAAGCTATCCCTAGCCCATTATGCTCAATCATTGATCCATTCATGAAGCACACTCAAATATAGACTATGCATAATGCACAAGTATGATAATAGTGTTCCCTAGTTGGTGCTTTATAAAAGAGGATGGAGACTCAATAAAAATGAAAATTGCATAAAAGTAAATAGATAGGCCCTTCGTAGGGGGAAACAAAGATTTGTAGAGGTGCCAAAGCTCAAAGCTTAAATTGATAAATAAAATTGTTTTGAGAGGCAGGCTTTTCCAGTGAACAAAAATGACCGAGAATTCTCAATATTTTCCATGCTAGATAAATCATAGGCAGTTCTGAAATAGATAATAAAGGTTATTCCTTTTTCCACCATTCTTGGGTGCCTTTCGTACCAACACTTTCCAAGGACGTTATTATTGAACAACATAAATAATTTTTTTAATTTTGGGACTGGGCATCCCTATTACCTTGCCACACTCTCGTGCAATGACAACTGAATAAACACTCATCAGAATAAAATATCTAGCACGGAAAATATTGGCCACCCCCTACCGCTTCATGAGCGGTACTGGCACACAAAAAGGAAATCCATTTTGAAAATTAGAGTTGGCACATACAAATTTACATGGAATGGCCTGTAAATACCGCATATAGGTAGGTATGGTGGACTCATTTGGCACAACTCGGTTTAAGGAATTTGGACACACAAGTGGTATTTCTACTCAGTAAAAATGGAGGCTAGCAAATAGATTGAGAAGCGACAAACCAAGAAACAAAAATGATCATAAAAGAGCATTAAACATAAATAATACCGAATGATGCACCACAAGTAGGATATAACTTCATTGCATAACTATTGACTTTCATGCTTGCATAGGGAATCACAAACCTTAACACCAATATTCTTACTAAAGCATAATTACTCACCAACATGACTCACATATTATTATCTTCATATCTCAAAACTATTACAAGGAATAAAGTTTATAATATCCAATGGTCTTCATGAAAGTTTTTATTATATTCCTCTTGAACAATCAATCTTTGAAAATATCAGTGCTAAAGAACATTATCCCTACAAAATCCTATAGCCTTGTCATGCTCCATCTTCTTAACACAAAATATAAATCATGCACTACCCCGATATCAGCCAAGCAATTGGTTCATACTTTTTAATGCGCTTCAGCTTTTTCAATCCTCGCGCAATACATGAGCGCAAGCCATGGACATAACACTATGGGTGGCACAGAGTGTGGTGGTAGAGATGATATGGAGAAGACAAAAAAGTAGAAAGACTCACATCAATGAGGCTAATCAATGGGCTATGGAGATGCCCATCAATTGATGGCAATGCAAGGAGTAGGGATCACCATGCAACGGATGCACTAATAGCTATAAATGTATGAAAGCTAAAAAATAAAAAATAAGTGGGTGTGCATCCAACTTGCTTGCTCTAGAAGACCTCGGGCATTTGAGGAAGCCCATCATTGGAATATACAAGCCAAGTTCTATAATGGAAAATTCCCACTAGTTATAGGAAAGCATAGGAGACTCTCTATATGAAAACATGGTGCTACTTTGAAAGATAAGTGTGGTAAGGATAGTAACATTGCCCATTCTCTCTTTTTCTCTCATTTTTTCTTTTTTTGTTGGGCTCTTCCTAGACTCTTTTTGCCCTCTCTTCTTTTATTTCCTCACCTGGGATAATGCTCTAATAATTAATAATGATGATCATCACACTTCTATATACTTACAACTCGATACTAGAACAAAATATGACTCTATATGAATGCCTATGGCGGTCACTACAAAAAAGAGACACATCTGTGACATTTTGGGCCGAACGAATTTTTTTCTGTCATACATATGACAATTCTATGACGATAATTGTGACAAAACCTGGTATCATCATAGATGTGGTGGGCTCCTACTTCTATGACAAAAAATCATGACAGAAAATGGGCTTTTCATCCTAGGCAGGCCGGAGACGCAGCTGCATGACATTCTTTGGGCCGTCCATGACGGAAAAAACCGTGGTAGAAGCGAGGCCGAGGAAAATTTCGAGGAGTTCCCAGTTACGGTGGGCGGTCGGGGGCCGAGTGATGCGCGTTTCTCTCGTACACGTACGCGCGTGTGTGCGAGGCGGTGGCTCCAATTGAACCCGAGCGAGGCGTTGGGCTTTAACTAAACCCGAGCGATTGCACTGCAGGCTACACATTACTGAACCCGAGCGATCGATCGATGGCTATTAACTGAACCCGATCGAGCGATTCCTTCGCTACTATTACTAACTGAAGCCAATTGATTGGATGAACAGTGAGCGTTGCGGGGGGTTTGGATGAACAGTGAGCGGTGGGGTTGCCTTTGGATGAATAGGACCCCATGGTGTGGAGGGCTGGATGAACAGTAGACGGTGGAGGGGTGCCCGTGGAGGGGTGGTTGAACAGTAGCCATTGGAGTAGCGCGCGGTGGAGGCTGGATGAACAGGAGCCCGTGGAGGCTGGAGGAGCTCGACGGTAGCCCGTGGAGGCTGGAGGAGGTCGACGGTGGAGATGAACAATATCCCGTGGAGTCCTGTTTTGCGGTACGCCACACCACTCCCGATGAACAGGACCCCCGTTTCGACCGTAGCGCTCCAACACAAGTCCATTTCGTCCATTTTGCGGTATGCCACACCCCTCCCGATCAACAGGACCCCGCTTTGGTGTAGGAGGTCTGTTTAAATGCATTTGCGGTATGCCACACCCCTCCCGATCAACAGGACCCCCGTTTCGACCGTAGGAGGTCTGTGTCCTCCGTTTTGCGGTACGCCACACCCCTCCCGATCAATAGGACCCCCGTTTTGACCGTAGGAGGTTCGTTTCCTCCGTTTTGCGGTACGCCACACCCCTCCCGATGAACAGGATCCCGTTTCGAATGTGGCCGGTCGAACACAAGGCTGCTTCCTCCGTTCTGCGGTACGCCAGGCCTCGTTTCCATCGCCTGTTCTGTCCAAGCCCTCCCGATGAACACGACGACGCATTCCGTTCTGACCCAGCCGGTTGGCTCCCCATGAACACGACGACGACGCTATTTCTCCGTTCTGACCCAGCCATGTACACGAGCTCTGGCCGTACGTATGCGCGAGTAGGTGTTCGAGACCCTGCCCGTATGTACATACGTGGACGTATTTTCTTTCTTGCACCCTGGCCGCTGTACGTATGTGTACATGCTACGTGCGCGCCTCTACTACGACACGTGCGCGCCTCTACATCGACCAGTATATTTGTGCGTACACGTTCGCGACCAGAATGACAACGCTACATACGCTTCGACCAGGTGGGTCCCAACTGTTAGGCACTTCCTTGCGTGCGAAGATTTACCCGGTGGGTCCCAGCAGTCAGGGGGCGAATCATTTTGTTTTTTTTTTGCCCGGACGCACTTCCTTGCATGCGAAGGTGTAGCTGGTGGGTCCCAATAGTCAGGGGGGAACATTTTTTTCGCGAATACGATGGCCCATCCAGTGGGTCCCTGCTATCAGGTGGAGGAATCATTATTTTCCGTGTAATAAGGAGGCGCTTCCTTGCTGCGATCGTGGACCCAGCTGTCAGCCTCTGCATGTATAGTCCACGTCCGATGGAAGTCGTTCCTTGACCACATTGACCACGACGCATCGAGAGCACCAGGGCGGTGGACGACGGCGAGGCCTAGGAAGGGGACGACGCGGAGCCGGGGAAGACGCGGCAGCGATGCCCACGCAGAGAGGAGTATGAGGGTTCACTCGTTCGGCTGCGGTGTGAGGCTGCCGTCGCCGCAGGGCCTAGCCAGCAGTGGGGATAGTATGGGCGGTGAGGCCTCCGCGGCAGCACAGCCGGCCACGGGAGGCAGGAGCAGGCGGCACGACCGGCGTTGCTTTGGGCGGCTGGAGCAAGAAGACCAGAGGTTGAAGAAGCACTACGGCCGTTGGATGGACATCGTACGGTCACTGGAGCTAGAATCGTTCATGTTGACTAAGTTGACAAAGCCCTCTGTCCCCGTCAACTTAGTAGGACCACAAGTCAGCCTCCCACCAAGGTGGGTCCCAGCTAGCAGGGGGAGTATTCATTTTTTTGTGCGTAATATGGAGGCACTTCCATGAGTCCGGTGACAATGAGGGGACATTTTTTCGAAATCGGTGGCCCGTCTGGTGGGTCCCAGCGAGTGGGGAAGCGTTTTTCACGAAATAAGGTGGCCCGTCCGGTGGGTCCCTATTTGTCGGTGGAGGAATAATTATTTTGCGTGTAATAAGGAGGCACTTCCTTGCGGCGCCGTGGACCCGGTATCGACCTCTCCATGTACAGTACTCTTCCGATGGAAGTCGATTCGTTGACCACGTTGACCCGTTCGCCGAGAGCACCAGGCGGTGGACGACGGCGAGGCCTAGGAAGGGACGACGCGGAGCTGGGAAGACGCAACAATGAAGCCAGCGAGAGGAGAATCGAGGTTCACTGGTTCGGCTGCGGTGTGAGGCTGCCGTCGCCGCAGAATAACAGGGGGTGTGGGTGAGTGGAGGGATGACCTGGCCAGTGGTGGGAGTAGTATGGGGGTGGTGAGGCCTCTGCGACAGCACAGCCGGCCATGGGAGGCAGGAGCAGGCGGCACGACCGGCGCTGCTTTGGGCGGCTGGAGCAAAAAGACCAGAGGTTGAAGAAGCACTATGGCCGTTGGATGGACATCGTACAGTCACTGAAGCTAGAATTGTTTATATTGACTAAGTTGAAGCCCTTGGTACGCTCCAACTTAGTAGGCCCACAGGTCAGCCTTTGAAATGGTGCGCCCCAGATGTCAGGGGGAGGAATCATTTTTTGGGCGGCCGAAGCTAAGAATATCCAAGATTGAAGAAGAAGCATGACATCCGTTGGATAGACATCCAATGGCCACTGCTGCTAGAATCGTGTGTTGACTATAATAAGTTGACAAAGCCTTGCATACGTGTCAACTTATTTTTTTAGGGGACGTGTCACTTAGTAGGCCCACAAGTGTGTGGCAGAGAACTTATAGCCCATTTGTGTTTTGTAATAATGTACAGCCCATTTTTGAATTCTAATGGAATTTACAACAGCCCATTTACAGTTTGTTAAAAGTACAGCCCATTTTCTAGCTAGGACAATAATTAATAATTTCAACCAACCGTTGAAGACATAATTCAATAAAATTTCCCGCATTTTGATGGGATCCGAAATATTTTTATCCCGAAATTTCTAGTCAGATTAAATATAAATTTGTATTACGTAAAAATCCAACAAAACATTGCGCGCGCAACAGTGAAAATTTAAGATTTTCAAAATCCATAAATAATATTTTATAAACTAATTTCGTGTTTGGTGCAATTTTTATAGTTACTGCCCAGTTTTTATAATGACATACCATTTATTATTTTTTAAAGCCCATTTTCCTATTAAGACGAATGCATCCCTCCTAGGAAAGATTTGCAGCCCAGCGGGGCGGAGAATAACAAGTTGACCTTGCCTGGGTATTCCTCAAAAAAACGTATAGGTGGGCTAGCCATTTTCATCTTGAAAAAATTAGTATCTGGGATGGATATCGGCTTTGGGCTAGGCGGGCCACTGACCCGCCATGATTAATACCCTGCTCTCCTCTGAACAACAACGAAATCATTGCCAAGAAAAACTCTGCAATGCTCACGCCTCAAAAACACAAATACTGCTCGAGCTGCTTGGTCCTAGCTAACGGCCGCACCTTGTGCAATTCTCTCGTTTATATTGGCTACATAGGTTGACAATGGTGTGGGACCGTGATGTCCGGAAACCAGGAGAAAGCAAAAAAATATAGTTGTACATAATAAGGAGGCACTTGCGTACGTACGGCTATGGCCCTAGTGGGTCCCTTGTGTCATCTAATCAAAATAAAGTCATCTCCTGAATCCTCATGTTCGTTGACGATGTTAACAATGCTCGGCGCCACGGCGAGCGCAACAACTCGAAGGACAATGGAGAGGGCCTCGCGGGCCCTATGGATGGTCTTATACAGCGCCCGCTGCTCATTGAGGAAGCCAGGATCATCGGACACCTATGAGCACCTTCGAGAAACTGAGACGGCATGAAACAGTAAGGCTGCGCTTGGGAGCTCTGGTTTATTCAAACTTGTATTAACATACAAGTGTAATTTACTCGTCATTAGAAACAACGCGTAAAATACAGGCATAATGAAACCGAGGGCTCGAGGTCTGTAAGTAAAACCGGTGGGTTACGCGTGTAATTTCAGAGACCAGTGTATATTTTACGAGCACTGCTATATGGACGACATTACCAGACAATACATGCACGACGTGCGTATCATGCCATCCATGGGCAAGGCTGAAACAGCAGCTAACGGCTGGATTAGCAATCGTCTGAGTGCCGTTCAACGTTTTTATCTTGTGTGAAGTACTTCCGATATTTTACTAGTCAAAATCGACCAACCAAGCGCTTCGCCCGAGACCATCTTCTTTTATTTACAAGCGTCAGTTTTACAAGAGGTTTTGGTTGGAAAACGACGATCCAATCACGGCCTAATATCATGAGTTGGTCAGAAGATCATATGGTTTCACATCTAACCTACTTGACTTGTCGTATAGGCTTTGAATGAAACATCAGACGATGAACTTCTTAAGCACGGAAACAACAGAAGAGGATGATCTTCTTAACAAGCAAATCACTGGCATTAGATCGACATGCAAAACAATACAAAGCATTATTCTCAAGAGGCACGGCGAACAGCTCGTGATGCCGCATGCCACAACATTCCAAGCTCAACTTTGCAATCAAACACAAGGCCTGACATTACATAGACAATATTCAGAACAAACTCTTAACAAAGGAATATCTCAGCAGAGTAACTATTTACTTCTAAACTAAACACAGGAATAGGAAAAAACACTCGACGCTGCTCACAGCAAGGGCGTCCCACTCAAAAATATCAAATGCATGTCTTCTAGCTAAGATCAATGAGCAAATTTTGACAAGGTTTTCCAATTCCAATATATTAAACTATCGTCTTCTTGCTAACATCAATGATTAAACTTTGACGAGCTTTTCCCATTCAAAATATGTAATGCCTATGATCGTGGAGTCCTGTCGTAGCTTCTTGTACTTTTTTGGGCACTTTTTGCCCAGGGCACTCCACGTGTTGTTAAATTGCCAATGCTCTCTGCAGACTAGTCATGTCACCAGCGTCTAATAATACTCTGTAAAGCTTCTCGGTCATTCCTTTTGTTATGTAGCGCAAACAGTGATTGCTTCTTTCTGCAAAGTGGAACGTCCAACTGGACCCAGTAATGCAGCAGTTTGCCTTGGACACACTGGCTCCTTTTTGCAGTTCAACTAAAATCGAAGTCGGAATACAATCGAGCTTTAATTTTGATATCCCTGTAAGCAACAATAGGTATAAGGGAAACAATTACTGAGAAATAACGGTTGATGACTTGTACTCCTAGAAGAAAAGCATCTACTGATCTACTTTATCTTAATGGGAAACAAAGCAGGAGAGTAGCAATTCTTCATCAGTGTGATTCATTCATATTGACTGAGACATTATCTTAACAATGCCTTGTTTCAACATGTATAAAGAATGACAAAGTAGAAAAGTACCATTCCTAAAACAATGCAACTGATTCATTTTAACAGAGACATTATCTTAACAATACCTTGGTTAAACATGTAGAAAGAACTACAAAGCATGATAGTACCATTTCCTAACAAGTGTTGCAGTTTTGAACTAAGATTCAGTAGTTAATTAATTACGAGAGTGGCATTGCTTAATTTTACCAGTGACATTAGATTAACAAAAAGCATAAACAGTTCGAGGAAGAGGGCATAACAACAATATGTACTTCCATCTACTTATAAAGGGGGTGATGCAAAGTTTGTTGTAACAAAGCAACAAGCATCATGTCTGGGTTGGTCCCATTTTTTTTCACTACTTAATGGGAAAAGACAACAATACAATAGCTTCAATTCAACATTTATTTAAAACAGTACCAATACAAGTAGCACAACATCTCAAAGCACACACAATCATGTGGATGAAGCCCTGTACTGACCTTTCATGAGACCACCATGATAAAATAGGAATCTGCCAACACGAATAGGAAATCCAATCTCGTTTTGTGCAGTTGCACTGAAATAAAGCAAAGTGTTTCGCGTAGCGAAGCAAAATGTTGCAATAGCAACAACTTGAATAGATATCCTGTTTAAGCAGAGGCAAAAAGGAATCAATTCATGGCTAATAAAGGAGGATGAAATATGCGTACACAAAATGGTAATCCGCCAATCCCTAACAAGTGTTGCAGTTTTGAAATAAGATTGAGAGTTAATTCGAGAGTGGTATCAATTACTAGCTTATAAAGGGGGTGATGCTGAATTTGTTGTAACAAAGCAACAAGCATCATGTCTGGGTTGGTCCCATTTTTGTTCACTAATTAATGGGAAAAGACAGCAATAAAATAGCTTCAATTAAACATTTATTTAAAACAGTACCAAAACAAGTAGCACAACATATCAAAGCAAAGAAACCAAGATTTGAAACAACTCGCCACAAAGACTGGAAACAAATCTCGATCTCCTTTTGTGCAGTTCCACCAAAATTAAGCAAAGTCACCGGTGTGACATTCAAGTTGAACTGCACAAAACACTCTTAAAACATAAGTGTTTCGAGTAGCAAAGCGAAATGTCGCAATAGCAACAAGTTGAATCGATACCCCTATTTTAACAGAGGCAAAAAAGGAAACAATTACTTGCCGATAAAGGAGGATGAAACAAATGGTGACAGAAAGAAGCATCTAACTTATCTTGGATGGAAAACAAAGTAGGATAGTAGCATTTCAAAAACGGTTGCATTGATTCATATTAACAGAGACATTCTCTTGAATCATCATTCGTTAAAAAATGTAATTTACTTTTAACAGTGGCATTGCTTCAATTTTCCGGTGGCATTCTTAGATTAACAACAGCAAAATAGCTGTATGAGACATGCCAGCACCATGTGCGTCCACACGTATAAATGGTTGATGCAGAGTATCTAGCCAAGCAGCATATATGCGTTGGTCCCATATTTGTTCTCTTTGAACCTTTTTCCTATGTGCGGGCAGCAAATCTAGTCCTGCACAAACTACCTGACCCCCCAGTTTCTTTCCCTTTTCAACAAAAAGATCGGTTCCTTACAGATGTGTGTACTGGGTTACCCCCTCTTTCCCTTTTCGACCAACAAAGCGGCTGGATAGCCAGTCTATACTACTTTCCGCCCCTCTTTTCCTCATTGAACCACATCCTAGATTCTTGCTCCAGCCCACCGCACCTTTCTTTCCTCTTTGAACCAAGACCTAGATTCGACTATAGATCGAAAAAGATCCACATGCAGCTAGAGCAACGACGGTTTCAAAGAAACTTAGACCTTAGGGTCATTGGGATGTGGCAAGGCGTGCGGCGGGAGGCCGGATCTTCCCACACTACATACGACAGTGAGGAAGAAGGGGTCGGTGGCCCTCCCGCACAGGCACTGGGTGAAAGAGAATAGCGCAGCCGGAAGTGGATTGCCTCCCTCGCCGAAGGCGATAGAGTGCACGTTGCACCTCCTCCCCTTCCCAGTGCGATGGGATACGGACGCCTCCTTCACCAGCTGTGAGGGGGGAGAGAGAGACAAGAGGCCAACGCAGTCTTGTTTAGATCTGGTGAAGAGAGGGTGTGAGACTGTGAATATAGCAAACCCTAGCAAATGAATGCTGATCCTCCAGCGTGTATACATATATGTACTGCGGAGAGAGTGTGGAGAGTGCAATCCCTAGCGAACAAGCGCTGAGGCTCCAGCATATATATATACTACCGTAGTACGGACTGAGCTCCGGTGCCTTCTTCAGACTGCTTTTGGCTGTATGACTGGTGAGCCAGCCACATTTTGGGCCCACCTGTCATAAACCCAAAGGCAGGTGCACTAAGTCAATGAAGCTGCGTCCATATAGTACTCTTGTGTATACGACTAATATATAGTGGAGTGGTTTTCTTATTCTCTCCATAACAATCATTTTAAATTGTGTAAGTACGAAACGAAACACTTTATTTAATGTACAGTGAAGAAAACTACTACTACTTCCGATCAACTAACGATCCACGCCCATGCGTCCTGGTCGCACTTCCTGTCCTTCACGTGTGGTACACTACCCTCCCTTAAGTGAACAACCACACATGCGCCAAAATATCAGAAACGTGTGAGAGTGTGTACAAATAAAGAATTTTAATTTCAATTATCGGAAAGGTTTGAGAGTATTACAAAGTTTGACTTCAGTCAAATCTAATATGTTGGAGTAAATAAAAATGGAGGGCTACTACGTCCATCCTAGTTTTTAGTCCACACCATTTTTTAAATCAAAGTTAATAGCTGGGCAAATAAAATTACATGGGAGCTGGAAACAAAGTTGTGAGAAGGCCTAGAAATCAATACAAAACTTATGCTCATAGTACCAACGTCGATCCTTCTTCAAGGAAACATTTGGTTCATAGCCAATTGTGTGATAAAATTGCACCAACGTGAAAGATGACTGCGTCTCCAACGCAACCAAGGTGAACTGACGAAGGATATCATCTTTGTGCGTAACAAGCAAAGAGCACTGATGGAAGACAGCTTGTTTTTCCTTGAAAATCGATCAGCTTCACCAACCGACGCAACCATGAGGCGCAACCATGAGCATCGATAGGTCATCGTGGTCATGCATCATCCATTTGGCATCAAGTTTGGGTGAGGCACCTATGAAGTTGGACAAATCCTCACTGTGGTCTGTTTCTTCTCAGTAATCAAGCTCGAGGAAGGAAGAACCACGTGGCAGAGGACAGTGAGGCAGAACAACAATGGCCATCCAATTTTGTGCAGTTCCACTAAAATCGAGGAAGACATGCCCGGGTATGGAGATACACATCGCTGTTTCCAAAAATATAAAAAAGGGATATAGTGTTGTTACTTTGTTTTACAAGATTAGCAGCAACAACTTAATTGTCAATAAGAATTAATGAAAAGTGCACCAACAAACAGAAGCATCGTAATTATCTTGATGGGAACTAAACCAGGATACCCGAGAAAAAAAGCATTTCTTCATTTAACCAGTGATAGTACTACCACCATATGGACAATGACCGCACAACCACCATGTACTTTTTGTCGAAACAACATGTATACCTCCACCGAGGCATAAATCAGGACAACTTTTCGAATGGCATTTCCTCTATAATAGTACTAGTAGGTGATGTTGGACCAGCCGACGAACCCTAGCTACTATGCATGGGGAGCTGGGGAGTAGTCGCATAGAGGAAAACCCGCACGCAGCGACCTGGGGAGCTGGACATGTACAAGAAGTTATACCTCAGGTGGGCGAGATGTCGTTTAGGCGGGCGGGCTGGATCTGCCCACACGACGGCAGCAAACAAGGGCGCGGAGGATCTTCGTCCGCGCCAGCGCCGGCTCCGAGAGGATGGTGCGCATCGGCTTCCTCCTTCGCCGACGGCGACAACGTCAACGCTGCACCTCCTCACCTCCCGCAGCGAACGGGATTCGGCCGGATCTGTGACCACCGGTGAGGAGAGATATAGAGTGGACACTATCATCTTGTTTTGATATGGAGAGGGTGAGAGAGCGAGACGCGAGAAACTCTATAAAACAAGAGGCTACAATGGAGTAAAAAAATCTCTCCATAGCAGTGGTTTTAAATAGAATACGCGCGTTCCCCAAAAAAAGAAACAAAAACTGGCGGACTATTTTCTAACGTACCAAGAAAGAAAACTCCATCAAAAACACGCCCCCGCTTCCAGGTCACGAGAGTCATCACACACACACGCATAGACATAGACATGTATATCCGTGTTTACATAAAATTCCATTTCCATCTCCATCTCCAATCATATTTGTCCAACTGGCCCATTATTTACATTGTTAATTATATACGCAGCAATATTAACGTACAACATCTCTTGTTTGCGGACGTCCGGACCAGTGCCACGGCCGGTCCTGACCAACCCGAACCCTCTTCATCACCCGCGCATGCTTCACGCCCGAAACGGTCAGTGTCGCATTCATGCCCGGCCAGAGCGAGCGCGACCTCTCACTGGCGCCGGCATTGAAGCGGCGCGCCGGCCAAGAGAGAGTCGCATGTGCTGCTTCCGGGTGCACGCTGCTGCTCCGCGTTCAAAGGTCTCAATAGCCGGCTACAACATGCCTGTAAAAAGTTCTTGGGAGTCCGTGCTACAGCTAGCTGTCCTCCCCCAACTCGTCAATCTCTTCCAGTAGTGCTAGTACTCCATGGCACGATCCATCGACAAGTAAGCGAGAAAGTTATCATATACTCGGTTTGCGGTGAGTGGCATGCCGAGCAACCGTGTGGGGTCGAGCCGTGGAGGAGGGTGAGACACGAATACGACAGACGTGATTTAAACGTTGGTTTTGCTGGATGGCACGATCCAACGAAACGAAACATTGGTTTCTCTCCGTTTCCACTTTTTCTCGGAAAAACGGAAACTTTCCACTCCATTTTCATTCCTATTGCAAGGTTGCCCTGTTACAACATTCCATCAAATACAAAGGAAAACTAACACGCATGCTGATGCATCTCAATGATTCACAGATCATAGCCAATATTTACTTCACAACTAAAGAAAAAAGTTGTGAGAGCGTGTACGAAAGAAAAACTACTGATGGGGTCACTACGACTTAAACCCTAAACCCTAAACATGATTTAATTTCCTGGCCAGGTAGAACCTATCGAAGGAAAGACAGCTGGCACCCTCGGATCATACGATGCTTTTGTGCAGTTCCACTAAAATCGACCTGAGTATCCCTGATGGCAAAGATATTGAAAAAGTGTGATTAGAATAATAGTACCGGCACTAGTTCATGACACATAAACTCATCACAAGTAGAAGCCGGTAGAAGTAGAGAAAGATCGACATGGAGATGGAGCTACGGCAGTGGAGCAAGCCGGCTCCAAAAGGAAGATGGACTACCTGGGACGTTGGGCGGTAGCTAGAAGGGCAGTTGGGACGCGGCATCGGCCCATACCGCGGTGACCCCCGATTGGCACACCAACTGTGGGTTTTCTCCCTCGCCAATGTCGACCGCGTCTACGCAGAACATTGTTCCCTTTCCCCAGCTACGGGATCCGGCCCGTCGTTCTATGCTTGTGAAGAGAGCAACCTAAGCCGGCAGGCTTGTAGCTTATGCTCCTGCTAGTGTATATATAGTGGTTTTCTTTTTCTCTCCATATCAACCATTTTATATTGCGTACGTGTCATTCAAGAGTGAAATGATGGTTGCTTCCTCCGACTAACTTACTGTGTGATTTGACTGCTCCTTAGTGGCCCCTACATGTACTCCCCCTATGTGTATGCAATAGTCACACGTACACATGGATGCAAAAATGCGCGCGACGCCCTAATGCATGCATGTCCAAGCACACGATGGAACACACACGGTCACGCTCAAGTGCTCAACCTACACGTGCATGCACACACATACCCAGTCAAGGTGAGCTAGTGACCGTATAAACACTAGAAAATATAAATATTGAGCGCAATGAGCGTACTATGAAGTCCACTGACCGTATTTTTACAAATATACATCGACAGACAGTGTATTTATCTCATTAGAAATTAAGCCATATTAACCGGAGAGGAGGCAGTATGGACTAGCATTACTTTGATGTGTCCCGTCAACTTGCTGAACGAGGAGAAGGTTGCAGAACGGGAGAAGCTTGCGCGCGGTGGCTCGCAGGACAAGGAGAAACTTTTGACTAATGCAAGCTCTCCCTTGCTCAGGCGGTGGACATGCAACAGTTAATTCAGTGTCAGATTGCCAGAAGCATACACTATACTACTAGTGCTATTATTGTTCGACTTCCCGAATAGGCGAACAGCCAAGCGCAAAGTTTACTAGTAGTACTAGTACTACTACTATAGTCTATAAAGGTATGTACTATACTAGTACTAGGAACCGTATGGAGGAGCATCTGCACTCTTATTATAATTTTAAAATGTGATAAAGCAATCTTCAACACATTTGGTTCTCTTCGAGGGTTCTCGCATATGATAATGGAAGTTGATTGCATGGAATACTTGCCACAATTCTCGCTTAATTCTGGCTCATATCCTGTTACAAATAGTAGCGCTCGGTAATATTTCCTCTTTTATTATTATTCAGCATGTAAATAGGCCAGCAAATCTTGCGGCCCATCTTCGTGCGAACCGTGCTTGCTGCACTTTGAATGTGGCCGAGAGCTGGCTTGATGAAACACCTTGCTTCCTACTTCTTTTTTTGCGGGGTACCTCGCTTCCTAGTGACCAGGTCTTGGCTGATCGTCCTAAGAATGCTTATATATGAATAAAGCTCTCTCATTTGCCTGCAAAAAAGATTAAGCCATATTAACCGGAAAGGAGGGAGTATGGACTAGCACTACTTTTTGGTGTGTCCCGTCAACTCCAAGAACGAGGAGAAGCTTGCAGGATAAGGTGAAGCTCACTTACGCCTTTTGACTAATGCAACCTACCCTCGGTGGACATGCATCAGTCCATTTGGTGCCAGATTGTCAGAGGCATACACTGTAGTACCCAACATGCGTACCATCATTGTTCGACTTCACGAAGAGGCGAAGAGCCAAGCGCAGTAGTACGAGTAGTACTACTACTAGAACCGCATGGTGGAGCGTCTGTACTCTTATTTTTTTATCTCTGATAAAGTACACGTTTATTCCGGAGAAGGGAGGAAAACGGCAGCCCAACATTGTCGGTGTACTAAGGTAGGGGTACCTCAGTACCCCAACTTATGCACGGGCAGTTGCAGCTTCCCGCTGCAGGGTTTACCACGTGCTCGCCGGATACCTTCGTACTCCATGTCGAGCCATTCAAAGACAAAGTATACAAGACAGAAGATCGAGACCCCGGCGAGCGGAGCTTGCCGGGAAGGCCGTTCCAGGCTCAAGGTTACATCACTCACGCAAGGCCCCGGCGAGAGGAGCTCGCCGGGAAGACTAGAAGATTACATCATAGAAGACACGCCTCGGCGCTATATGCGTCCCGGCAAGGGCCCGGGAAGCGACAAGTTACAGAGCCCGGCAAGCTCCCGGGTCCGGCAAGATCAAGACCCCGGCAAGGTACTTGCCGGGAAATGCTGCTGTGTGCCGCGCCCAGCTCATCAGCCCAGCGTGCATACAGGGCCTTTCCAGAGCAGCGTGGCGGATGGCTGTGCAACTGGGGACACGGTGGCACTTCACGGTGATGGATCCATCGCCGTGGCGCACGGAGACGCAAGGCGGGAGCTTTTGGGGTCGACGGCGACGGGCATTAAATGCCCTTGTCCCCCATGTCAAAGTAGGTAGAAACCCTTTGTTCATGCATCGTAGCTTCTTTGTTCCCCTTGTTCCAACCACCACCTCTTTTACGCTTTTACCCCTTTCTCCTACGTTGACACTGTCGGTGACCCTTGCACTATAAAAGGAGGCCCATGCACAACGTGGAGGGGGTTCGGCTGGTTCGACTCATTCGACACTACAACTCACCTGCGCTCTAGAGCAGGAACAGATATAGAACACAAAGCAGCAGTAGGAGTTTTATCTCTCCGGAGAGCTCCGAAGCTGGGTAAAAATCCGCCCGCGTGCTCACCCCGATCTGCTCTCTGTGCCTCCTCCGCCCTCGTACCGCACAGACAAGGGGCCCCGGCCCCATAGGTGTCCGCGGCGGGCAGACTCCCCCGGCATCATTGGCGCGCCAGGTAGGGGGCGTCGAGGTTGAGCGGACCTGATCCGGCGTTCGCGCGGGCACGCTCTTCATCAACCTCTCCAATTTCATCAGCAACTTCGTCAACAACTACGCCATGGCCCCGAAGAAGAAGGCTTCGGAGGTCGCAGGCCCGGCTGCGTCTCATCCGCCGCCACCGGAGCCAACGGTGGGCGGAGGAGACGCCGTCGAAAGGGTGGTCGCCGCGAAGACACTCATGGCGCCACGAGATCAAGGACAGGACGGATGACCGCGCTTCGGTCTCCGTGGATCCACGTCCATCTCAGCGCACGACAACCCAGCGGCGCCATACCACGGAGGTGGTATCCGCGCTGGGCAGCAGGACACGCCGGAGGCTCGCGGGATGCTCCGGACCAACGTCCGGACACAAGCAAGCGGCGCGGGGCAAGACCTGCTCCTTCTAACACTGTTGAGTCCGAGCATACCCGCTCCTCGCACCGCTTCGCTCCGCTCCCCTCCACTCCGCGAAGCGCTTCGTAAGGCACAAGCTGCTCCTCGACTTCCCTCCGGCGGCGGACAAGGCCGAAGACTGGAGGGCTACCATCAAGAGCCTGGTCGCCTTCGCCAACAACGACCCTTCACAGCAGCCGGCAACCTCGCGACCGCGGCAAGCTGAGAAGACGAAGGCTAACGGCGACAAGGCCGCCGGGGGTGCAACCTCAGTGCACTCCCCGCCGCAGAAGCAAAAGACGCCGTCCCGCCGAAACAACACCGACGACGGCTCCACGGCATCGTCGGATCCGCGGACTCGTCGGGATCAACGCCAGGTCCTCGACGACCGGCGACAAGAAGACGCTCGGACCACGATCGGCGCCGCCGAGAAGCTTCGGGCGAAAATCGAACGAGAGCTGGGAACGCTGTCGACGCGTCGCGCCCGGTGAACAGGCGACTTGCCGTCTGTGGCGAGCTGCCCTGCGTTCACCCGCGAGCTGCGGCGCGTCGATGGCTCCAGCATGAAGAATTTCAAGCCCGGCGTGCGGAGAAGTACGACGGCAAGGCGCACCCTCGGAATTCCTCGGTGTCTACACCATCGCGGTGCGAGCTGCGGGCGTGGCGAGAAGATTCGGCGAACTACTTCCGCTCGTGCTTAAGCGAGCGTTCGTTCTTGGCTTATGCACTTGCGGAAGGCTCCATTTCTTCTTGGGCAGATCTTTGCCATCGGTTTGTTGGCGCCTTCCTTTGGCGGCCACAAACCCCACTGACGAGAGAAGCGATCTCCACATTTTGGCCCGAAGGAAGGAGAATCCCTGCGCAAGTATATCAATGCTTGACCGTGTGCGGCACAACATCCTCGATGTCCACCCCGCCGCGGTTATCAGCGCGTTCCACCGAGCGTGCGTAACCGGCGATGCGTGAAGAGATGGCGATGACCAAGATTCGGGATGTCGGCGAGCTCTATGCTCTGGCGACAAGTCGCGCTGCGGAAGAGGGGAGAGACTCCCGGGGAGGATCTTTGGCGCAGGAGGAAGCGATAAGCGGCGACACCGCCCGGCAAACAAGAGCCGGCGGCGGAACAACCGAAGGAAGAACAAGAAAGAGGTGCTTGCCGTCGAGAAGCCCGGCAAGGAGGCTCCCGCCAAGCAAACGCAGGGTTGCTTCTCCGGCAAGGAGCCTGCCCCTGTAGCGGCAGCCGACAAGCAGGGCGGCTCCGACAAGCAATACTGCAAAATCCACCGCACCAAGGGCCACGATCTCACCAAGCGCAAGCGTCGAGTACCTCGTCGAGCAGCAAAAAGCTGAGTACGAGAGGCGCGACAAGGAGAAGGCCCAAGGTGGCGGAGGAGAGCCGAGCAAGAAGCGGCCGTTCAATGGCCGGGGAGGACGCCGCGACAAGGCCAAGCAGCGGCAAGGTGATCGACCTCCCCGGGGCCGCGACAAGGATGAAGAAGACGATGACGAAGATATGGAGGATGAGGATAACAGCGAGCAGGAGTTCCAGAAGGCCACGGAGGTCCTGTGCGTCGACGGTGGCGCCTCTCTGCACACCTCCCACCGTCAACTAAAGCAGTGGGTGCGTGAGGTGAATGCAGTGGAGCCGCCCGTGGAGTCGCGCAGGCTCCTCAAATGGTCCAGCACGCCCATCATTTTTGATCTTGAGGATCACCCTGACCGCACCACCGCGGTCGGGTGCTTGCCGATGCTGGTCTCGCCCACCATCCGCAACCTCAAGGTCACCAAAATGTTAGTTGACGGCGGGCGGGCTAAACTTGATCTCCTCTGCTGTGATCAAGAAACTCCAAATTCGGATGGCGAGCTCGAAGAGACCGGTTCTTTCAAGGAATCAACCGGGACGGAGCAAGCCCAAGGAAAGATCACTCTGCCGGTGACCTTTGGCGGGGAGCTCAATTTCAGGATGGCGCATCACTTTCGGCGTCGCCGATATTCCGTTGCCATACAATGGAATACTCGGCCGTCCTGCCCTCGCCAAGTTCATGGCAGCTTCCCACTATGCTTACAATGTACTCAAGATGCCGGGGCCGATAAGCGTCATCACTGTCCACGGCGACAAGAAGGATGCACTTATCTGCGCCGACAAGATTTACCGGGATGCGGCAGCCGCGGCCGACAAGAATACACTTGCCGCTGAAGCTCCCGGGGGGAAGAAGACGAAGACCAAGTCCGGCAAGTGCTCTGGTGCTCGCTCCGGCAACCGCACCTCCCCGGAGCGCTGCGCTGCCGTCGAGGACGCGCCATCGAGCTCCACCGGCAAGTGAAGGCCAAGTCCGGCAAGGACAGCTCTGATGCTCGCTCCGGCAAGCGCACCTCCCCAGAGCGCTGCGCTGCCGTCGAGGACGCGCCATCGAGCTCGAGGAAACAAAGACAGACCAGCCAAAGACTAAGCCCGGCAAGAACAGCTCTGGTGCCTACTCCGGCAAGCGCACCTCTCCGGAGTGCTGCGCCGCCGTCGAGGACGTGCCATCGAGCTCCACCTGCCAGTAGGGCAAGGAAAGCAGCAAGAACAGCTCTGGTGCCTGCTCCGGCAAGCGCACCTCTCCGGAGTGCCGCCGTCGAGGACGTGCCATCGAGCTCCACCAGCCAGTTTCAAACTTTTGAGTTGTATTCCCTGAAATTTCGTACCTTGTATGGAGAACCTGTGCGCATGGGGGTCGGTCGTGGCTAAGTTGCACCCCGATCTGTTTGAGTCCGCTCAGCGATGAAGGCGCTACCGCAACTAGCCCGACAAGTTCTTCTGCGGAGGCAACACGCCAATGAACTCTTGATGTTCCGCACTCAGCAAGTGTGTTTCTTGCCGCAAGTTCCCTGAAAGCGTGAGGGTGAAAACATACAAAGGAGGAAATCAAGGGAGAAGTGCGGCCTTGCCAGATCGCAGAAGGCGGAAAAGCTAAGTCATCCGAGCTTTTGTACAGAGCACTCCGTAGTTCCATGCTTTTTTTATGTTATGTCCCTCGTGCGTTCGTCCTTTATACATAATACCTGTCTTGTGGAGGAACCTACCCGTGGAAAGCCGCACCCTTACCTTGCTTCCGAGCACGCTCAACGATTTAAGTGAGCAGCGACAAGTGTCGCGCCCTTGTTTCGTTTCCGAGTCCGCTTAGCAGGCTAAGTGCGTTGCGACTAGCCGCGGCAAGGTTGCTTGCCGGTAAGACCTTGGCCAGCAGGCTGCTTCGAGTTCAGCGCTCAGCGCTCGCGACAAGGGCCCCTTTACCGGCAGTTTCCCTAGAAGCGAAGGGTAAAAAGCGCACAAAGGGTGTAAAGTAGAGGGCATAACGTGGCAATCCCTGCCGTAAGGTGCCCTTCGTATGAGAAACTTGTGCACGAAGGAGCCAAGTCGTGACACAGTTGCACCCTTGGTTTGTTTCCGAGCACGCTCAACGATTTAAGTGAGCTGCGAGAAGTGTCGCGCCCTTGCTTCATTTCCGAGTCCGCTCAACAAACACAAGTCTTGCTGAGCGGCCCGGCAAGGTTGCTTGCCGGAAGCAACACCGCCAGCGGGCTGCTGATGTCCCGCACTCAGCAAGCGTGTTCGCGCCGGCAAGTTCCCTAGCAGCGTAGAGTATAAACATACGAAGGGCAAGGCACGGCATCGTATTGCAGAGTCGCACAGAAACAATTTATATGCACATACATGAAAATAATGAAACTGTTGCAGAACTAGCTCAGCTGTTTTCTTGGCTGAAATTACAGCAACAAGGAGAAACCGGAAGAGCACACCAGCACCTGGATTTTGGCGAAGCCAGGGTCGCCGGGGGCTGCGATGCCAGCGGCAAGAACGAAGAAAGGAGCGCCAGCACCTGGGTCCCGGCAAGCCAGAGTTGCTGGGGGCTGTGATATCAGATAAGTTTTTCATCCCTCATCATGCTTCCTCTCATGGACCGGGGAAAGCGGGGCTGCGTCTTTGAACGAGCGTGTCTTGTAAAACCCGTGCGCGGAGGAGCCAGGTCGTGGTCCAGTTGCGCTCTTGGTTTGTTTCCGAGTCCGCTCAACAAACACAAGTGCGCTGCCCGCACCCTTATCTTGTTTTCGAGCACACTCAACGATTTAAGTGAGCTGCGACAAGTGTCGCGCCCTTGTTTCGTTTTCGAGTCCGCTCAACAAGCTAAGTGCGTTGCGAACTGGCCCGGCAAGGTTGCTTGCCGGAAGCAACACCGCCCGGTGAACTGGCGATGTTCCGCACTCAGCAAGCGTGTTTTTGCCGCAAGCTCCCGAGGCGTAAATGGGAACATACAAGGCACGAAGTCAAGTAAAAGACTCAGTCCGACAAGCTTTCCCCTCTTTTCATTAAAAACATCCTAGTTTAGTACAAGTCCATAGAGGATGAAAAACATGATAGAGAGGATTACATATTTTAAATGCAACTAAGGCCCAAGGGCTTACAAATTGAAAGATAAGATGCCGTAATCCCTCTCTGTTTCTCTGTTCGGGAGTTCGGGAGGTAGGTCAAGGAGGCCCGGCAAGAGAAGCTTGCGGGAAGGGCAAAAAGGCGCCTAGGTGAGCTACAGGCGCCGAAGACACCAAGAGAACACCAGGGAGCCGCCGGGAGCTTGGCGGAGGCGGAGGCGCCGGAGGCGAGCTTGAAGGCGGGGTAGTGGGGCGTCGGCCTGCCGCGAGGGCTCTCGCCCTCGTACTCCGGCGAACGGCCTTGCCGCCACCCCTCTTCATCTTCCGCAGCCTCCCTCGCCCGGCCGCCCAAGGAGGCGGCCCGGGGAGTTCGAAGGCAGCGACCGGACGATGGGGTCGCCGGTGGCCTGTGAGGCAGCGTCCGGCGCCTAGTCGGACCGCCATCCCCTCGTCGCCGCTGTCGCTCCCCTCCTCATCACTCTCGCTCGAGGAGGACCTTCGCTATCGGAAGAGCTGTCCACACAGCATCTCGCCGGGTCCCGGAATCCCGAAGACCTTGACGGCGAGAAGGTCGCCCTCCATTAACGAAATGGAGGGTAAACCCGCCGTCAAGCTGTGGATCCGGCGAGCGTCTTCCACCCTCGGTCGAAGTACATGGCGCGGGGGCTGGGGACACGACACTCACTCGAGTGCCGCTGATCCCACAGCCCCTCATGCGCAACTCCATCATCTCGGGCGGATCCGGTTCCATCGCGCTTTCATGAACGGGCCGGCAGCCGGAGGCGGCGTCGGCGCTCGGCGCAGCTTGATGAAGAACTCGAGGATCGTCTCGGTATGGACCGCCTCGAGAAAGGAGCCGCCCGGAGGAGGCGGGGAGGCACATCGCCACGGCCGCCTCTTCCTCGACCGCCTCGGCCACGCCGTCGGCCTCGTCATGACCTCGCCCCTCCCTCTCCCCTCGTGGCGGCTCCGCCTGCACGGGGCGGATAGGGAGAGGTGCGCTACTGAGGCGACCCTCGCTGCCACCATTGAGGAACTAGGGTTTCCTCTTTCCATGGCGTAAAGAGGGCGGAAGCTGAAGCGAAGGGAGAAGAGGAAGTGTGAGACCATTGTGCTCCCCTTCCGCCCCTTTTAAAAGGCGAGTGGGGGCTCAACCGCCCTGCCCGCCAATCGGGAAGCGAGGAGGCAGAGAGGCGGGGCCGACTCGCCATCTTCGCCCGTGGACGGCTCGGTCTCCCACTTCGCCGCCCGACCCCTATGCATGAGGGCAGCGTGGCGAAAAGCGGAGCCGAGGCGGCGGGTGAAGTGACCTCGCCTTGCACCACAATCACAGGCGTGGATGCCCTAAAGACCGCATCGCCGCCCGTCTCCCACGGCGCCGCAATCGGCGCGTGCCATTACGGGGGACGCGGCAGATGCGAAGATTGATTCGACGCGCCATGGGCGCGTGTGCCCGTCTGCTGTTTTGGGCCTGGCCCAACAGCGCTTCGGCACCGCAGGTGGCCCAGCCGGGGGCTCTGAGGTGTACTAAGGTAGGGTACCTCGGTACCCCAACTTGTGCACGGCAGGCGATTCTGACTTCCGCGGCAGGGTTTACCACGTGCTCGCGGATACCTTCCTACTCCATGTCGAGCCATTTAAAGACAAAGTATACAAGACAGAAGATCGAGACCCCGGCGAGCGGAGCTTGCCGGGAAGGCCGTTCCAGGCTCAAGGTTACATCACTCACGCAAGGCCCCGGCGAGAGGAGCTCGCCGGGAAGACTAGAAGATTACATCATAGAAGACCGCCTCGGTGCTATATGCGTCGGCAAGGGCCCGGAAGCGACAAGTTCTGAGCCCGCAAGCTCCGGGTCGGCAAGATCAAGACCCGGCAAGGTACTTGCCGGAGAAATGTTGTGTGCTCGCGCTCCAGCTCATCAGCCCAGCGTGCATACAGGGCCTTTCGAGAGCAGCGTGGCGGATGGCTGTGCAGCCTGGGGGACACGGTGGCACTTCACGGTGATGGATCCATCGCCGTGGCAGACGGAGACGCAAGGGCGGGAGCTTTTGGGGTCGACGGCGACGGGCATTAAATGCCCTTGTCCCCCACTGTCAAAGTAGGTAGAAACCACTGTTCATGCACTATAGCTTCACTGTTCCCGCACTGTTCCAACCACCACCTCTTTTACGCTTTTACCCCTTTCGCCTACGTTGACACCTGTCGGTGACCCCTTGCACTATAAAAGGAGGCCCATGCACAACGTGGAGGGGGTTCGGCTGGTTCGACTCATTCGACACTACAACTCACCTGCGCTCTAGAGCAGGAACAGATATAGAACACAAAGCAGCAGTAGGAGTTTTATCTCTCCGGAGAGCTCCGAAGCTGGGTAAAAATCCGCCCGCGTGCTCGCCCCGATCTGCTCTCTGTGCCTCCTCCGCCCTCGTACCGCACAGACAAGGGGCCCCGGCCCCATAGGTGTCCGCGGCGGGCAGACTCCCCCGGCAAACATGTAATGAATGATATCGATCAACCAACCATGCTCGAATATATCTTGGCCTCCGTGCGATCCCGTCTGTGTGTTCTCACTCCTCGTGTCTCTCAAGGAACGGCGGGTTGGCTCTTTGCCGTCAATTGAGATTGGTTTGCTCACACTCCTGTCCAACATGTCAGTGATATGCCAAGAGGAGGTGCGTTGACCGACTGGCCATACGCGTACTTGGTTTTGCACCTTCATACTACTCCTCCCTTCGTCATAGTTTAAAGGGCGCGCTTCATTATGATGCATCTCTCTCAATGCATTTCCACCACCAGAGAGACTTTAGACGCGTTTGGTTTAATGCTCAATTAATTAGGGCGTGGTAACCGCAATCAAGTCCACAATTTTCTCTCCATGTACTACTACTACGGAGTGAAGTGCATGAATGTGTGTACCCGGGGTGGAAGCACTGCATGCATGTGTGTACGCATTATTCCCTCTAGTAGTAGACACCATGCTATAACTACCAATGCTATTTTTCAGGCCGATCGCTAGTCGCCTTGGTCCCACAGATTTTTTTTCTTTTTTTACGGCGCGCTCTATAAACGATGACGGATGGAGTAGTATGGCGGATTCAAAGAAGAGCGTATTGATGGTTGCTTCTTCCGAGCAACTTACGAAGTGGGAAAGGTGGGGCTTATGATTTGACTGCTCATTACTCACTATTAATGCGGCGCAACGACCGGGCTGAGTCTCCCATGCGGTTGTGCACTACCCCCTCGGTTCTTAAAAATACTCCGGAGTATTTGTCTTTCTAGAGATTTCAACTAGTGACTACTCAAATATTTATCTTTTTAGTGATTTCAAATGGACTGGCACATACGGATGTATATAGACATATTTTAGAGTGTAGATTCACTCATTTTGCTCCGTATGTAGTCACTTGTTGAGATCTCTAGAAAGACGAATAGAATATTTAGGAACGGAGGGAGTACACATAAGAAGCAAAATGAGTGAATCGACACTCTAAAATATGCCTGTTTGAAATTTGTAAAAAGACAAATATTTAGGAACGAAGGAGTATAATTTTGTGCATGGCATATGGACCCGGATGATGAAGAGGCTTCTGGCAATGCTATCAAGCTTCCATCATTTGTTTACATAATTGACATACTATACAAATAATTTTCCAGCGACATGAAATTGTACAATGGTGTGAGCTTTTAGCTTTTGTTTCGCGTGTCTTGCCATCGTTGCTCTTTCGGAAACAATAAAAAACTAACTTCCTTGCTAATGCATGTCAATTATTAGCAGATCAAAGCTAATAATTACATCACAACTTAAGACAGAGTTGTGAGAAGGTGTTAAATTAAAATTGATCCATGCTTTCATTGGCAGCAACGTCCCCCCAGCTCTGTCTATATCAACAAGGCATGTTGGGAAAAAAGTAGATGTCTGGAGCATGCAACATTCCGATCATTTTGTGTAGTTCCACTAAAATAGAGCTGAGCGTCCCTGTTCCAAAGATATTAAGTGTGATTACGATAATAGAGGACTGCTGATGAAACAATAAACACACAAATAGAAGCCGGTCACCTTTGCAGTCTCTCTTAAGACTAACTAGTTGGAGAAGATTAGGGTCGGAGTTGGATGAGGAGGATAGAGCAAAACCAATCTCCCTTTGTGTAGTCGCACTTAAATGTAGAGACGTTGCCCATGTGACATTTTAGTACAACTGCACAAAACACTCTTAAGAAAAAAAGTGATTTGTGCAGTTCACCAAAAGGTCGCAATAGCAACGAGGTGAAATGGATAGCCCTGTTTGCAAAAAAGAGGTAGAAAGGAAACAATTACTTGCCAATAATAGTTGATGGCACATGCGACGACAAAAAAGAAGCATAATCCTTGTCCTAAGGGAAGATAACAACACGGTTGTGTTTGTCTAAAACGGTGTGAGGACGAGAATGCAATATGGAAAGTATGCCGGACGAGCTACGTTTTGGGCAAAGAACTATGGAAGATCCACATGCAGCGACGTGGGAAGACGAGCAGTGGAGCAAGGCCGGAGGGGATACCTGGAGGTCGTCATGATGTAACTAGGTGAGTGGTGGCAGGCGGAATCTGCAAGCAGGTGGCGTAGGCCCTGCCGCGCCGGCTTGATCAGCGAGAACAGCGTGTACCGCAGATCAGGACGTGCTGCCTCGGCTTCGTCAAACGGAGAAATGATGCACTTCCTCCCTTTCCCCCGGCGGACGGGATGCGGCCGGATCAGTGACCAACCGTGAGAGCCCCGGCAGACGGGATGCGGCCAGATTAGTGACCAACGGTGAGAGAGAGAGAGAGAGGCCACCGCAGCCTTGTGTGAGATACTCTGAAGAGCGACAAACCAGGCAGGCAGGCTCCATTGCATATATTGAGCGGACTACCTTTTTCTCCATAAAAATCATTTTATATTCTGTGTACGTGCCATTGAGTGCTATAACTTTATTTAAAAATAACGCGGCAATGCGTCAAGTCGAACTATGTTTTGTGCACGCGTGGTACACGACCTCCCTAGGTAAACAACCGCTATAGGCATTCAAATTAGCACGTGGGCTGCCATTTCGTAAAGAAATGAGCTCCACCGTGTACCCGCGCGGGTGTGGCTGGGCACGAAGCATGAGTACGTGCATGGTGCACCTATTCTCTTCTTGTATATGTACACCACCTACATGGGGTTGTGTGAGAGAGATACAAACCTAGAGAGATATAATGTGTGGGTTCTTGAGAGTTTTTTTTGGGAGGGGGTCAATCAAAAAATGTAACATATGCAATGTGTGTGAAATCGTCCTGGATATAACATATATATAGAGGGGGCAATCCACGAGAAGAGAGTGGAGGTATCATCGGCTTGAGGTGTCCATAGAATCGAAGAGAGGGATGATGTGTGTGTGTGTGCGCGCGCGATCGATAAAGAGTGCCATCGAATTTGTGTGTGCCCATGTCAAAGATATAGAGTGGCTGGCCTACTGGAACGTGAGAGGGGACATGTGCAGTTTGTCTCTATGGCATGGACACCTACCTACAGCGCTCGACTATCGGTGTGTGGTGGGGGAAGAGGGAGGCCCAATTAACTATAGAGGTACAATGGTTGGTATATGTGTGGAGGAGGAGAGAGGCCTACCTCATGTATTAAGGAGATCGATCTGCCTCATGTATTAAGGGAGATCGATCGGCATCCATGCATATGTGCAGGAGAGGAATAAGGTTGGGAGAGAGATAGAGCTAGAGTATTGGAGGGGGTGGTAGTGGAGTTGCTTCTAACAAATGGTGGGATAGGCTTGCTAGACAAACAGAGGGCACACCCGCAATATCAATACGAGAGGAGATGGCTGCTTGTTGTCTGTGCACGTGCATGTGAGAGACGGGTCAGGAGGCATGCACGAATGATGAGGGGGGACGATGTGGATGTGGTAAGCAGACATAACTACATAGGAAGATCAATCACCCTTTGTTAGAGAAAGGAGAGACATAACTTGTGAGGTACGTCGATCGATGGGGGGGGTAGTTAAAGTCGATCTAGGTATATGTTGGGAGATCGATCGGTATACATGCATGTGTGTGTTAGAAGCAAATGAGGCACGAGGAGAAGGATAGAGAGAGGGATGCATCTAGGAGGTGGTACGAGAGGCATACTATATCGAGGGGAAGGAGTGTAGCACGAGAGCGATGAAAAGAGTGGTGGGAGTGAGGCATGGACGGTGACAAGAGAAGAGGGGAAGCTTGTGTTTGTGCTAGGCACACCTGGCTAGAGAGGCATATCGATCGATGTGTGCCGTAAATAAGGAACTGGGGGGCCTACACACACCATGCGTGAACGACCTAAAGTGAAAAGACGAATTTGCGCGATGGAGCTAGAGAATGCTGAGGGAGGGTGAGAGGGATGCGGGCATGTGCATGCACAAGAGAAAGTTAACGCTAGCTACAAAGATAAGAGGATTGTGTGGGTGTAAAAGACAAATAGAGATCATATATACTTCTTTATAAAAAGCGAATTCGGATATTTGAAGAATTTGTCATATTGTTTTAAACCGATGCATGTGTGAATATATATAACGGTGATACACATGGTGTGGTTATGAACATGTTATACTACATTTAATATATTTTATCCCTACTCTTATAAAAACGGAGTTGTTGATGATGGTGTGCCTGCCATCCTGCATTATAGGCCGTCCGATTTATATCTGGCGGATAGCAAGGAAACTATGATGGTTGAAGTTGGCAAGAATCATGATTGTAGATTCTTATTGAAATAGAGAAACGAATTCAAATTTAGTTTGAATTGCAGCGGTAGTATAGACATTTGAAATGCACTAAAATGTTGGTATGAGTAGGTTACATGCATTTACAGCAAACGAAAAAATTTAATCGGACATAACATGGATTCATACTCCCTCCTTCCATCTATATAGGGCGTAATGAGATTTTTAAGACCACCTTTGACTATTGACAAGATTAATAGTACATGACATGCACAATGTGAAAATTATATCATTGAAAGAACCTTTCACAGATGAATTTAACGGTGTGCTTTGTGTAAGTTGCATGTCATATATCATTGCTCTAATATTTGGTCAAAGTTAGCATCAAAAAATGCATTAGGCCCTATATAGATGGAAGGAGGGAGTAGCTTTGAATAGCATTTGTATAGTAAAAGGGGCAAGACTCTCTCTTTGTGTGGTGTGAATAGTTTTATTTTTTTTCGTTTTCTTTTTGGTTGAGGGAAGTGTGAATTGATTTGAGTGCATTACAAGTACAATATTACTACATGTTAGGCTTGTCCTAAAATTCAACCCGCATCTTGTAATATCCCGAAAATTCAGATATCGTGCTCCCAAAACTGGAGCCTTCACAACCCGCGCCTTGCTATCCCGAAATTACAATGCGCGCGAAAACTCCCTCCAGCTGCCAAATCCCGACACGTGAAATCCCCCTTCTAACCCTGAGCCGAAAGAGCCGCTAGTTCAAATCGGTGGGGGGGGGGGGGGGTACTTTTGTAACATACCCTACATTTTGGACAAGCTCGTCCCTAAGTCATGCTTCACCCCCTCCCATCGCCCTCTTTTTGCCATTCGAAATCCCAGGCTGCCATAACCTCTCCGCTCCAGCCGCGAAACCCCACCCTCCTCCGTCCGCCACGTCACCGCTGCCCAGCCGAAGCCTCTTCCCCGACGACGTCATCCACCGCAACAGCTCGACGTCCCTCGTCCACCTCCCCGGATGAGGATCAGTCGTCCATCTCGCCGTCGCGTCGGTTCAGCCGCCCCGTCCTCCACTTGCAAGGAGCTACCCCGACAATCGCCTCGTCTATCGTGGCTGCTCCATCCCAACAGCGCTGCCTTAACCTGCTCCACCAGAACTGCAGCATCCTCACCGACTCCTCGGATGAAGCCGAGGCCTCTCGGCGCCACCAAAGAGGTTGTACACTCATCGCATCGCACCTTGTCCTTAACTCAACCCCTCGGCGCCGACGGTGCTCCATCCCGCACCCCCATGGAGCGGCTACCTTGAAGCCGGCGCCATGGGCGACATGTCCACGGCGGCTCTCCCCAGTGTGAGGCCCCTTCGGCGGCGGCGTCCATACCAGCCAGATCTGCTGCTGCTGCTCCGGCTCTCGCTCGCTCGCCCGCGCTGCTGCTGCTGCTCCGGCTCTCGCTTGGTCACTCACTCGCCCAGTAGCTGTTGCTTCTCTCCCCCTCGCTCGTGCTGCTGCTCTGCTCTGATTAAGCCACACTTCAGTCGACTGAATTGACTTTTGGGTCAGTGGATTTTTAGGGGTTGGGGGGCTCGCCGAAGTTAAGGAAGAACCACCCGCAGCGGGGACGGGGGATCGCCGGAGAGGTACCCCACTATCTATCTTAGGGTTGAGGGTGGGGCGGGGGCCTAGAGGGCTGGCTGAGGCGGTGGTGGCGAGTTGTTTTGGCGCGAGGCGGCGCTGGGCTGGTGGTTCGGCGGTGGTGGTGGCGGCTCGAGGTGCTGAGTTGAAGATGAACTGTAGGCCCTCCTAAACTACATGTCAAGTGCCTCTCGCTACCATTGCGTTCGGGCCGACGGTAGCATTGATTCCACTGAAAATTGCGTTTCGACGATTAAGTTGAGTCAGCAGTTTTTACCTCATCTGTGGTAGTCGGTGGTTTTGGTGATGTTAATTTTACATCCATTTTACATCATCTATTGGAGATGCTATTAGAATCCCACTTGAGATTGATGATGTCTGTCTTGTGTTGCTTCACCTTGATGTCTTCTGACTCACCGGAGCTGATCCAACGATAGAACGATCCATCACAACAGAAAGCGGTGCCACGGGCGCCGTCTCTGATTCCTCAGATCTTCCTCCACACCTCCGACAGCTAGCTCTGCCTCAACTGCTTCAGCGACCAACCCAATGATGTTGAGGTCGACACGGCTACAGCAAAGAGGTTGTACTTTTGATGCATCACTTATTACTATACATTCACGTCGATCCATTAGGGCTATTTTGGTTCAACCGAAAAACGTCGATCCACTGGTTGTTACCATCAATCTAAATTTTTGCATGCTCTCCTTACATAATCTCACCATTTTTTTTCGTATGCATGCCAAATATTGTACACAGTCATGCTGAACATGTAGAGAAAAAGAGAAGAGTTTTGCGCGGCAATAAAATGTCATGCAGACATCGCTCCATGGTGGGTTCAATGGCAAATCCTCCCCACCCCTCTCCAGATTGTAATCAAGAGGAAGATATCTGTTCTGAGGCGGATTCAGACGCCGCTGACCACTCCTATTTACCCCCCAAGGTGTTTGCTCTACCTTGCCATGATGATGTTAGTCATATCATGGATATGTTGCCTTGCAGTGCCTAGTTTTGACATCATATATGTCATCTGCTTAGTTTAGACATGTTCTGTAATGCCACCTATTTAGTTTCTATATCATATATGGGAATTATGTAGTCTCATGTCTTTTAGCCAGCCATAATATATGTGAAATGTGCAATGCCATCCTGTTTAACCAGGCATCATATATTTGAATGATATCTTGCCCATCCTTTTCTTCATTACATTTCCATTTGTCGACAATGTTTGTACATTAAACTGCTCTTCCTGTGAATCAGCCATTTGGGTGGCAGATGGAAAATTCTGGAGTGAAAACAAGGCCTTTGAGTAGAGTGCTACTACCGTCAAGCAGATCTCTTGTTGGGTCCCGATAGCTCCTCAGAGATGGATTCAGAGACAGATGACCAGTCCTATTCCTCCACTGAGGTGTATGCTCTAACTTGGCACAGTTATACTGCTCATATCATGCATACGGTGTCTTGCATTGCATAGTTTAGACAGACATCATATATGTGAAATTATGTCATGCTATCCGTTTTAGTTAAACAATATACATGTCAACTATTCCTTGCCCTCTTTTTTCCACACTATCTATTACATCTGTCTCTCATACAATGTCTGTACATTCAACTATGTTTCCTGTTTATCAGCCATTTGAATTGGAGTGGGTGATGCCAGTATCTAGCGGACTAAAAGCACGGTCTTCAAATAAAACAGTGCTACCTCTTGGTGGAGATAGCACCCCGGTTGTACATGCACAAGAACCAGCCTTACCACACATAACCCAAACTCTCGCAGATTGTACCCCTACTGCGATGGATAGAGAACCAGCTTCACCCAATCTAACCCCAACCCCAGCCGATAGTAACCCAATTCCTGTTGACACAGCACCATCTCCACCACAAAGCTCCAAAACAAGAGCAGTTAGTAAGGCAGCTACAGTGCCCAAAGGGCCAGTACTATGACGACGAACCCCAACTCCACCAGTTAGTACACCTATTCCTGTGGAGGAAGCACAACCAGCTAGTCATAGTTTAGCATCTATCGCATTTGATGTTGTTAAATCGTATGTGCATATCTTCCCATCTTGAAAATATTATACTGAAGATGAAGGAAAATGCCAGTTGCAGGTGTTTGTCCAGGAGTTATGTGTAAGTAATGTTATTCATGGCAATTACTTTGCTTCGTCCCATACATCCTACCTCCGTGATGGTTATAATACAGCAAATTTTCCCATTTTTCTCTATAGAGAAGGACCGACTTGGAAACTCAGGATGAGGTAACCTGTGCTAATACCTCTGCTATCTTCAAGAATGCTTGGTGGCAGTATCGGAATTACCTAAAGAAAACGTACTTCACCGGCAAATAAACTCATCAAATTCCCTTACGTTCTCCTAAGACACATTCTTCGGACGATGGTCGGGAACGCCTTTGTTTCATCTTGGTCCCGAGCCAAGAATGTGGTAAGGTCTATGAGCTCATTTTCTATTTTTAAGTATTATATTCTTGCGTCTTACTGTACTCTGTTCATGTAGAAAAATTGCCTAAACCTGAAGAACAACTGTTCTAATTTAAGATTCCATTGCTATCATAGTTCAAAAAAGCGCTAGGCGTTAATTGTGCGTTTTGCCACCGCCTTGCGATTTACTGACCAAAGCGCATGCTTATGCGCAGTTATGCACCGATTAAGCATAGTTACGCTCAATGCGTTTTGCCAACGCCTAGAGCCTAGGCGCGCTTAAGTGCTCGCTTAGGCGCGCCTTTTTTAACTATGATTATTTTGCTCTTGTATCACCATATTTACTCATACAAACTTATTTTTAAATTGAAGGATCCAATCGAAACTCCAATGCACGGCAGGTATGTTCATGCATGTTTCTTTAACAGGTTTGCTCTTATCAATAGCTCTGTTGATTTCAATTTCAATTGTGTATACAATTGACTTTCATATCATGCACATTACTAGCATCACAACATAGCCAATAGTGTTGTTGTACATGTAGACCCATGGTACCCATCTGAAATCTTGTTGTGTTGTGTAGTTTCCCACGCTTTGCATTCTTTCACTGCTACTTTGTCTTGAACTGATATGATTTGAATCGTGTCTCTATTTTGATTTGGCAAGACAATGCAGTGGCCATAGGACATAGATATATGTTTGTTTGATGCTTTTATTATGTAATAGTACTTGGCAATAGAAGACTTGGTAGCTTATTCCTGTCCACCTTACTAATGAACTGGTTCACCGAAATGAGTTTCATATACTAGTACATGCTAAACTTGTTATGTGTCTGCTTGTTTCTTCTTTTAGAATGCTGAAAGAATATTGGGGAAGAGTGCCTTATTAAGAAATGGTATAGGAAGTAATGCAGATAAGGTTCAGGATAGTGACACATCCTTGTTGGTCTCCAACAAAGCTGATAAAACAGCTAAGGAAGACTATCTTGAAGACAACGAGACAACCCCAAAGTCCTGACCTGGTTTAGTGTTCGAGTTACTGGCCACTACCGCTTGCACAAGCTATTCAATCTCACTATCTGAATCAGTTCGGTTTCTTGAGTCTCAACTACAAGCTGAAAAACATCGATCTGCTGTGCTGCAACAAGAAGCGGAAGGACTGTGGAAGTCCCTGGAGCATTCAGATGCATACTTTCTGGTGCAACAGCAAGCGTTGGAGGATTTTAGCACCAAACAGGACAAAGCTAATAAGCTTGCTAAGCTTATTGCCAGCATGGTGGATACCCAGGATAACATTTCTTGAGCTCTTCTGAAGTTGTTTCAGTTATGCTCTTGTTTTTCTACCGCGTTTATTTGCACTGGTGGCCAATTTTGACGGCCAGTGTATGTAATATGCGGCTTTGTTCCCTATATTTGCACTGGTGGCGAACTTTGATGCCCAGGGGATGTAATATGTGTAATAGCGGTAATAGGCTAGCGTTAATTTCTTCCTTATTTATTTCCTTATTGTCTTGTTTAGTTGTTTGCTTGTAGTCACTTCAGTTCTTTTTCTGTGTTTTTGTAGTGGCCACAATAGCCTATTTTTGGTAACTAGGCCAAAATAATCATGGCAACACAGGACTGTTGTAACCATGGGCCTCCTGCAGGCCGTATGATCCATGGGCCTTCTTCCGGCCGTAGGACCCATTGGCCTTCTATACGGGTCGTAGGATCCATTGGCCTTCTATACGGGCCTTAGGATTCATGGGCCTTCTACGGTACGTAGGGTCCATGGGCCTTCTACGGGCCGTACGATCCATGGGCCTTCTACGGGCCGTACTATCCATGGGCCTCATACGGGCCGTAGGATCCATGGGCCTTCTACGGGGCATATCATCATTTCGCCAATCATGGGCCATACTATTCGTGGACCATAACGGGCCGTTAATAGGTCGTATTTGATAACTCTATGAAAACAGCCCAACGGGTTTTTTGACATGAAAACGGCCCAACGTATTAACGGTCCGCAAACGGGCCGACTGTAACAACGGGCTGAATTTGGCCCACAAGCAGAAAATGACAGTTTCGGGCCGTATGTAACCGAATGCTGCAAATGAGCCCAAGAACCAATGGGCCCTGAGAAGACCAAAAGAAAACTTGGGCTGGAAACGGCCCAATGGAATAACGGGCCGTCAATGGGTATAAAGTGTTACACTGTTCATTACGGGCCAGTTTCACCACGGGCCGTTAATGGGCCAAGAGTTACAAAAAGGGCCTCATATGGGCCGAAAGAATTCATGGGGCACACATGGGCCGGAAGTTAAAACGGGCTGGAATCATATTGGACGGCCCAGATGACGCTTTTGGGCCTAATTCGGAGAGGTCATAACGGGCCCTGGGTTAGCGGGATGTAAATGGGCTATATGCAAACAGGCCGTTAACAGGCTTTTCGTGGGCCGGCCCGCCACCTTTTGACCAAGTCAAACGGGCCGGCCTTTTCACAGAAATGGGCCTCTGTTGGGCCGTGCCACGTGTCGCCGTATCATAGGCTCCTTCGGTCCAATGAGTGGATGACATCTGTACCAACGGTGAGCCGACACCTGTTTCCTCCAGCCAATGATGATTTTACACGTGGAAAATCCCCATTGGTCAGGGTTGTTAACGGGTTATCAGATCCAAAACCGGACCCGATAGCTTAACGACGTTCGTTACGGTGGATGCCACGTGTCGGTCACCCTTGATGAAAGCACTTCTGTGACGCGCGATTTATCGTCATGGAAGTGGACACTTCCATGATGATAATTTTGGTAATGTCATGGAACACTTCTACGACAGCATAGGTATGACTATCTTGGTTCTGTCATAAAATCTTCATGGATGTAGATGCATGACAAAAAACGTGACCTACTGTGACAAACACGTATCATCACGGAAGTGTATTTTTTTTGTAGTGGGTGCACCATGATGTGGAATGGTCTAGCGTAACATGTATAAAAATGATGAACAGTGGCTGAGCCACAAATACTATGTCAGCTATACGATCATGGAAAGCAATATGACAATGATGATGTGTGTCATAATAATAGAATGGTGGAAGTTGCATCGCAATATATCTCAGAATGGCTATGGAAATGCCATAATAGGTAGGTATGGCAGCTGTTTTGAGGAAGATATAAGGATGCTTATGTGTGATAGAGCATATCATATCACGGGGTTTGGATGCATCAGTGAAGTTTGCACCACGCCTCGAGGTGAGAAAGGGCAATGCACGGTACCGAAGAGGCTAGGAAATGGCGGAAAGGTGAGAGGTGCGTATAATCCATGGACTCACATTAGTCATAAAGAACTCACATACTTATTGGAAAAGTTCATTAGCCCTCAAATCAAAGTACTACTATGCATGCTCCTAGGGGGGAGGTTCGTAGGAGTTAACCATCGCGTGCCCCCGACCTTCACGCAAAGGAAGACACTCAATAATAAATCAAGCTCCAACTTCTTAGCATAACAAAAGACCATACGTGCATGCGTCGGGAATCACAAACCTTAACACAAATATTCTTACTAGACCACAATCATCCACTAGTACCTCCCACATATTACCTTCTTTATATCGCAAAACTATTGCAAGGAATCAAACTTATCATATTTAGTGATCTACATGGAAGTTTTTATTATATCCCACTTGAATACCTATCATATTAGGACCAAATTCATAACATGTGCTACTTGCCATTACTATTTATCAAACTCTCAAAGTAATATAAGTGAAGCATGAGAGTGAAAATATAACCACCAACGTGCTCTAAAAGATATAAGTGAAGTACTAGAGCAACTTCCTATCTCAAAAGATATAAGTGGAGCACATAGAGTATTCTAACAAATCATGAATAACCTATCATAAAGGTGTCCAACAAATTTGATAGTGGAAAACCAAAAATCAAACAAAACAAAGATTCATATAATACACAACGCTCCAAGCAAAACTCATATCATGTCATGAATAAAAATATAGCTCCAAGTAATTTACCGATGGTTGGTAGAAGAAAGAGGAGATGTCATCTGCGGCATCCCCAAGATTAGAGTCTTGGGTGTCCTTGAATATTACCTTGGGGTGCATCGGTAATCCCCAAGCTTAGGGTCTTTCCGCTCCTTACTCCTTCATCCATCATTATCTCACTCAAAAATTGAAAACTTCAGCACACAAAACTCAATAGAAAACTCGTGAGATCCGTTAGTATAACAAGCAAATCACCACTTTAGATTGTTGTAAACCCATTCATATTTTATTATTGCATAAAACTATTGTATTCTAACTTCACCGTGGCCTATACCCCCTGATACAATCTATAGATTCATTAAAAGAAGCAAACCAAGCAACAAAACAGAATCTACCAAAAACAGAACATTATGTAAGGATTTGAACAATGGCCATACTTCTGTAGCTCCAAAAATTCTAAAAAATTAGGAAAACATGGGAAATTTGTATATAAATGATGTGTAAAAACTTCAGAATTTTATCATGTTCTAGTGAACCTAAACAATTCTGCTACTGGGCGCAAAAGTTTCTGTTTTGTCACTGAATCAAAGCAACTATCATCCAAATCATCCCAAAGGCTTTACTTGGCACAAACACTAATTTATACACAACACAACCATAACAGTAGCTTAATTGTGTGCACACCAATAAAAACATATAAATGATAACTATTGGGTTATCTCCCAACAAGCTCTTTCTTTATGGCCATCAAGATAGGCTTAAGATTTTAGTGATGCTCACATGAAAGATACACTATAAAAAAATACACCTCCGTGATGATACATGTTTGTCATAGTAGGTCACGTTTTTTGTCATGCATGTACATCCATGATGATAATGAAGATAGTCATACATGTGCTATCGTAGAAGTGTTCAATGACAATACCAAAATTATCATCACAGAAGTGTCCACTTCCATGATGATAAATGTCACGTCATGGAAGTGCTTTCGTCAAGGGTAACCGACACGTGGCATCCACCATAACGGGTCGCCATTAAGCTATCGGGTCTGGTTTTGGATCCGATAACCCGCTAACAGCCATGACCAATGGCGATTTTCCACGTGTAAAATTCTCATTGGCCAACGGAACCACGTGTCAGCTCCGCGTTGGCATAGATGTCACTCATCCAATGCGCGAGATGCGCCTATGATATGTTGACACATGGACCAGCCCAAAAGTGGCCAATAAAGATTAAACAAGCCAGCCCACCTAAAGGCCCACAAGATATTTTAGACCATAATGGGCCGGCCTAGCCAAAGGCCCACAAGATTTTGAAGACACTAGTGGGTCGACCCGTTAACAAGCTGCCATGTTTTGGGCCAAATGCCGGCCGATATTTGATCTGGTCCATTAACAGCCTACCACATTCTGGGCCTAATAAGGGCCCATATGAGATCCGGCCCGTTAATAGCCCATCAACAGGATGTTGTGCTTTTGGGCCCACTTGAGGCGCTGTTAGGATTTTTGTTTGCTAAAGGCCCATTTAATAGTACAACATGATATTAGTTTCGGCTTGTTAAAGGCCCGTTTAACATTTCGGCCCTATATTTATTTCGGCCTATTAAAAGCCATGCATATAGTTGGGCCTAATTATGGCCCGCTTTGCATCCGGCCTGCTCATAGCCGATAATCTGATTGGGCTAAACAAGGACCGAGTCAATTTTGGCATGTTAAGGACTTGTGATGTTATTGGCACAATCATGGACCGGGGTCTATTTCGGCCTACCGTCGGCCCATGAGCTGTTCGACAAGTTTCAGGCCCAGTCTACTATTGAGCCTACTAAAAGCCCATTGAATTTTCTTCCCAAAATAGGGCAGCGGTTTACTTGGTCTATTAAAATCCAGAAAATACTAGTGGGCCAGTTTACATTTAGGCCTGTTAACGGACCAAGATGTCTGGGCCCATGATGTGGCCCATATATAGTGATTTGCATGATGGTCCGATTATGTACCGTAATTTTACGATTTAGCCGGTTTACTTTTCATGGAGCGAAGACAATATATATATATATACAGTAAAATAACTGCAGCATCATGAATAAGATAAAACCTAGACTATACAATAAAGAATTTATGACATATTACATACACTGGGCATCAAAGTTCGCCACTATGATAATAAAGCAAATGCAGACAACAGAATACATACACTGGCCACCAAAGATCGCCACCAGTGCAAATAAACACGCCGACAAAATAATATAAAAAACCAACAACACTTCAATAGAGTTCAAGAAAGGTTAGCCCTGCTCAGGAGCTGCAGCGCAAGCAGCTGAGCAAGCTGATGAACCTGCACTTGTGTGACGCTTATATCCTCCTCACTCTGAAAGAGAAACAAGCAGCCATATGACATGTTTTGCACATATAAGTATTAGTACTGACAATTCAACACATTTCTTATTGGCGAATAAAGAGACACAGTTTAAAATGGCATTAATTTTTCTTATTGGCGAATAAAGAGACACAATTTAAAATGGCATTAACACAATATGGTATTGTTCAGGTTAAGACATGGTAGGAAATGACATTGTGAAGGAGTGGGCAGCTTCATGACACCACCGGATTACAGATCAAGAACTCATAAGTATCAATGGTTAGTGTGCTGTCAATTTATCCCATTTCAGATTGGCAAATAAAGAGATTGTTTAAATAATAGTAGAATGATATGACATTGTTCATAGTTAAGACATTGCAGAATATCACATTGTGCTGTAGTGGGTAGTTTCACCACACCACCGGATTACAGATCAAGAACAGAAGCATACATGCAGTGCAAAACAAGATCACTTGCTTTGTATAGTTTAATTTACATGGTATGAAGAAGGAACTTGGTTGTACAACTGAAAACTTAAATTGAGAAGGACAAACTTTTGTTTATGAACTTCATAATAAACTTTAAACATGCAATTTGATGCAAACACAAAAAATAAACAGCTGTTGCAGTCGTGCCTAACAAAATATACACAACAAAGTTTGAATGCTTGAGAAGGACAAACTTACATTAGTGGTGAAGATTGGCTCTATAAAGCCCTTGTCCATGCTCATGGGGGGCAATTCAAAAAGTTTACCACGGAATCTTATTCATAAGCATTACTTTTATTCTACATTTTGTTAAGAGTAAATATATATGTGATAATATAAGAAAAATGGAGAATATTTAAGATATGATGAAGAGTGATGCTACATAACCAAGTAGCTATAAATGTAAGTACAGTGACATAGGTAAAAGGTACAGCCAAGAGCAACGTAGAGCTAAACTTCTTCAGTACCATTGGTTTTATCCAACCTTATGGTAAGAGTAAATATAGATCTGATGTGTAGGAAATGGAGGGCAAAGGAAAATAAGTTGCAGAGTGATGGTACATGAAAAACTAGCTATCAATATAAGCACACTCATAAAGGACAGCAGGTACTTACAAGAACAATGCAGAGCTACACTTTTTCACTGGCATTGGGTATATTCTACATTAATGAACCATTAATATAGATCTTATAACTTGGAGCGAGCAATTGATAAGCAAGCTATCATGCATACTGCTGTCACATATTGAACCAGGTATGAATGCAAGTACAGTGATACAGGACTACAGGTACTAATAAGAGCAAAGCAACGGGCAGCATATTTGTGATATCATGTCGTCCTTTTCAAACCGGAATTCTTCTTCAAGCAGATTCCCTGCAAAAGAGATCCGTAAGGCACATGCGGGAAAGTAGAAGTTCTAATTGTCATGTGATATCATAGACAGTACCTCATCCTGGGAATGAGACCAGTGCATAACAAGGTTTTTCCATTCAATGTCTTCTAAATTTAGAACAGGAGACTTCACCGGAAATTCGTTTATAGATTTGCCATCAAAGTGTATTTTCCTTAGGTAACATTGATACCGCTGCAATGCTTCCTTGAAAAGCGCAAGCAAGCTTTGCTTGTCATGACTATCCAGATTGACCCTCACCTACTTACAAAAATGTAATGTACATCATTGATATGTTCAATCAGCAGAAAGCAGGAAAATAATCACCATGAATAATAGCACTTACATGTAAGTGGGACAGGAAGATGTGAAAATGATGTTTGTCTTAACTATAGTCTTCCCATGATGGGAATAGATGCACGTAGTTCCTAACAACATTGAAAGCATTGTCTTTTAAACTGGGAATAATTGGAATGCGGTACCAATCTGCAGGAATTAGCCGTCTCTGCAATTGGGATGGGTCTTCGGCCGATGGACTTGTTGTACTTTTTGCTAGAGTGGGATATTTCAATGGTACGACTAGTGCTATGGCAATTGAAATTGGCATACCTTTTGCTGGAGTGCAGATCCTATGTGTTGGGGCTAGTGGTGTGTCCAGTGAAGTATGGGTACAGTCTGCTGGAGTCGGTCCTATGTTTTGTGTCATTGGTTGTTGAGCCAATATAAGTGGGCTGCTATTTGATTTCTTCGGCACCACCATGTTTTTCAAGGACTTTGCTGGTGCTCCTTCAGGTTCGACAATCACCCTCTTCCTTTTTGATGTCTGATGCACAAGAACAACATTTGGGTGGAAAAACATGGTATAATGATAGATGGAATATGTATTGATAATGGATGGGCATGGCATCCTGACATATATGATGAGTAAACTGAGCAGATGGCGGTGCAACAAACTAGAAGAAATACAAGACACCTTATGCAAGATACGTGCAATCAATAAAACCTTGCCAAATTGGAACAGGCACCTTGATGGGTGAACAGGACAAACCATATGCCTTCGACTCCTCGAGGTCAGAATAGTCATTAGGATCAGCTGAACAAGAATCTGTATGTTGGGAGCATATGAGTTTCATTGCATCCAGAATGGAACTCAATGCCTTGGTGCCAATTTTGTTAGTCATTGTAGTGTTCCACAATATTCTTCTGATTCACACATTCTCATATTCATTGTGATTACATACAATATCTGAGAAGCATGAAAACATAAATAGTAGTGAGATTATATTTGTAATGCAGAGGATATTCTAATATAGGGGCTCCCTGTAAACCCTTGTGTGCTATCAATGGATTTTGATGAGAGAGCCCATGTGTGCTGTAATATGGTGTGTGCATTAATATAATCTAGCACAAGTACACAAAAAATAGGCTCCAGAAGTAAGGATAGTTGGCAGATGATAAGTTCATAATATACTGTATAGTGAGTTTATTGCCAAACCATGATAACAAGAGCACACATCAACTAGGCAGATCGCAGTGTACATAAAAGGGGTACACCATAACTAGCATATACAAATCGGGAAAGTGGAACTGGCTGGAAAATACGGTGTTGTATTGCCGCTACTAATTGAAAGCCTATCGATCACGTATAGGCCAACTCTATCAGCTGTTGACTGCAGATATCCTTGCTCACCTTCCTGACAAGGAACATACTGTACGTACTAAATGCATAATAACAAAAGAGGAACATGTTAAAGAACAGAAGAGGAAGCATATTCTTGAGATTGCGCTTTTTACCATACAATGTTGGTTGCCCACTCTTGATGAATCAAAGTGCCTAAAGAAATGCAATTCCATGACGTCTCTCTATATGTGGGCACATGCATTCAGAAAATCAAGTGAGAGCATTAGTTGACCAATTAAATGTGTGTTTGTCAACTAATATCAGTATCATATCATAATTCGTATTTGAAGACGTAAGCTTTGGACTTCTGATTGGTGTGTTGTTTAGCTTCAAGAGTGGACTGCTGCTAGTGCGACACAAATCAGCTACACAAATCATAGTGTAGATATAAAGGGAAAACCGTAAGCATCGCAAGTAAAATCAGGAAAGTGGAACTTGCTGGAAAATATGGCTACTATTGCCGGTACAGCTAGAAAGGCTTCGGATACCAGCTCTCTTCAACTGAAGGTGCGGTACTGTTAATATCAGTGTAACTCTCAAAGGTGACAGAGCTCCCCGCATTTCCTTGCTAATCTTATAGGATTCAAGTGGGTAGGCCACTACAATTCCTATTCCTACGTTTACAAAATCCTACGAATCAAAGAGGCCCGAAGAGTTGAAAGTATCCATCCCAACTGGCCGAATAGACCTGTACACTACAAATGTCCCTGCTCCTCTTCACTACAAGGAACATATTGTGCTACTATTATACTACCTACGTTCCAAAATATAAGTCTTTGTAGAGATTTCCACTATGGATCACATACAGATGTATACAGATACATTTTAGAGTGTACACTCATTTTGCTCCATATGGAGTCTATGGTGGAATCTATACAAAGACTTGTATTTAGGAACAGAGAGAGTGCTTATTAAAGAAGAACAGAAGAGAAACATGCTAAAGAAGAGCAAGCATATTTTGGATAATAAAATGTTCATTGCACAGTGCCCACACATGATGAACCAGAGCGCATTAAGAGTGCAACTCCCTGCTATCTCTCTATATGTGGTGCACGTGCTTTTCGAAAGTAAAGTAGGAACATCAGCTAACCAATTAAACGTTATCTGTTTTTGTAATATCAACATCATATCATATTCGTATTTGAGCAACAAGTTTGGAATTATGAGTGGCACGTTGTTTAGCTTGATGGATTGAGGAGCAGTGCTAAGAATCTACGATGATGGTACTGAATATAAAGGAATGTCTGCATGCAAGTCACATGACTTTCGTCATTTGGGTCAGTCGACCATTTCAGGTGGTTGGATGAAGATCCTACATCTCCTAACCCTTTTTCTTTCTCGTCTCTGATTCTTCCCCTACAAAACATCGCTTGGGCTGCCGGCCGAACCACCAGCCCGACCCCCCTCCCGCGCCCTCCCTTGAACCGCCCCCACCGCATGTCTTCCTCCGCCACCCCCACCCCCACTCCCACCTGCATCGAGTTTTTTTGTTCGGCGAGGACCCACCATAGCCCTCATCAACCACCGTCCCCACCTGAGCCCCTTCCTTCCCTCCAGCAAAAATTGACTGACCCAATTTTGAAATTTAGTCTACTGTCATTTAACTAGTGTGGGATATAAAAGGGGAAAAATCATAAGCATTACATGTATAGTGTTGAGCGTTCCGTGGCGGGTCTGAAGGTACAAACCAGACAAAGGCAACTTCGCAACCAATATTTGCTTTCAACTAACAAGTAAGATCCTAAGTGATGGATAAGAAATCACAGTAAAGTAGTGGTGATCTATTTTATTACTGCGATAAATAAATTGAGCAGATACAGTACTGCCTCTGGTGTGGCGCCGTGTATGCATCTGCTGAGAATTTGATGGTGCTGCGGTAGCGATGACTGTCAGCAGCGTGAAGCAGATCTAGGAGGGTAGACAGTGGCGGTGGGAGAAATATCGCGGTGCGGTGGACGAGACGGTCGTAGGAGCGGTGTCGGCAAGGTGGACGACGGCGGGGATGAAGCGAGAGGATGGGATGCAAGTATCTTGGTCCGAAGACGTGGATGAGAGAGGTCGATCTCTTGTAATGGACGACGGCGTCGGGGTATCAACTCCGGCATGGTGGAGGAGGACAGCGGTGGATGGGGGGCAGACGGAGGAGGCTGGGGTGGAGAGGGTGTTTTGGCGCCTACGGAGTACAAATGGGGAAATGGAGGGAGAGAGGTAGGGGGAACCATGTCTTTGGTACGCACTTGTCTCAAATGCGGGGAAGGTTACCAACTTATCCCTCGTTTAAAATTTCAGATATCATAGGAATATTGGGCTGCTGGGGATAGGACGGTAATCTCGCATACACCGAATATTTGCCGCCGGAGATTTCGGTCAAGGAGAATTTGTTTTGGTGCCCACCATGTATGAATCCGGGTGAGAGGTGATTTCGGCCGAGGAGACACTGTGTTTTGGCGCCCACCTTGTATGAATCCGGGTGAGAGGCGGTTATGTCACATTTGAGTGAAATTACAAACCTGCCCCTATCAAGACCTGTTGAAATTGAGACGACATGTGTTGCATGCAGGGACAGGCATTAATTTCCATCTCCCATATTTTGATTTCGGGCGGTTACCGTGAGTTTCGCCGCTTTGTTCAAATTTTTGAGAAAAAGCTTGCACCTTTACCGTGCCAACTCAATTCCAATCCATTTTGTATTCTTTTTTCGGGCAGGATCCATTTTTATTAGAATCAAATTCTATATACATCATTTTTTATATATACTTTCAAAAGCACAACAAAGAATCCTGCTCCTTTATATATACAATATGTTTTGCAAATACAATGATCTCAAAATTATAAGGTTGAGTTCAGAAAATTTAAACCAAGTTATGCTCTACTCAAATGTATGGATCCGTAATATCTAGATATTAAATAACATAGATGCGTGTGAATTCATATGAGTATGCATGTTTGATAGATCAATTTTGGTTCGAGTATGAATTACATGTATCATCATCTTGAATTCAAATATTTGAATCTGTTTTATGTTGACATTTTCTATACAGGCAACTAAATATTTAAATCTCCTTTCACGCCCATCTCTCTCGCGTGCTCCTTCATGTAGCTATCACTCTCTTTTCTCCAGCTCACCCGCACGCTCACTTCATGTTCTCCTATTTTCGCAAACATGGTCTCTCGCTATCTCCCTTGAGAAGTGTCGTGCTCTCCCTATCAATATACATTACATGGTTTTCATTATCTCTCACGTCTCTATCGTTCTCTGGTATCACTAGGTACTTAAGCATTCTTTTTCACCGCCTCACACACACTCTCACTCGTCTTTCACTTTGTCTTTCTCTCTAGGGTTCTCTCGCGCACCCTATATCTTTATAGATATGACTCCTACCACTATAACTACTCTCTCCCGCACACACACTATTTGTTGGGGTCTCCTTTCCGTCGTCATCTCAGTTATAGAACTGCCATTATTTATTTGTTTACCGATCAGACAACCTCCCCCTTTCTCTCTCACACACACACAACTCCTGCTTCCACTCCCCCTCCCGACTACCGTATCTCTCTCACACACACACACAACTCGCACCCCCGACTCGTATTTCCCTCCCAAACATTGATCGACAAACCTCCAGATAGGTTTATACATCTGCACACTCTTGCTTCCACTATCTCATACATGTCTCTCTCGCGCTCCTTGTATCTATGTAGATCTTTCGTTCCTTCTTGAGACACGCCCTCTGGATCATGCACACACACTATCACCTCATTTTATGGTGATACCTCTCGCACACACACTCTTCGTGTCTTTGTCACAAACGCACTCTGTCCTCCTCCTCTCTCCCTCTCTCTCTCACACACACACCCAAACCACACAAACACACACACATGGGCTTTTTGCAACAATATACCACTTCCCGACTCATGAAACTAACCACATTCCTCCCTTATCTCATCAAAACCGCCAAAGGAATATATTTTGAGTGAAACATAACTTATTTTTTCTGATATACGTATTTCAAAACTAGACTATTTTCTATCAAATCGGTGAATATGTATTAATCTACTTTGGACGTGTGGCAATGCATTGGCACATTGCTAGTTATTACTATATAATTTTTTGGACACCAGACAAATGGTGGAGTACACATACGAAGAGAAGAGGCTCACGCACGCAGTCGGTCTCTCGCTATCTCGCACACATGAGAGTTATGTAAAGGCACCGTAAACAAATAAGCCTTGGTGCACGATTTCTACATGCGCGGGTATTGGGTACGTGGTGGAGTGCACCTTTGTAGGAATAGTCAGCTCACATGATAATTTGATCCTTAGGAGTTGATGGTCGGGACCACAGGTAAACGACCTGGAGGCGGTGGCTCGCCAGTCGCCACCAATCGAGTTTCCACGTTCAAAATATTTTTTTAGCAGGGTAAGAGTTCCGACTTTCAATGGCGCGTTATACTAGTTTTTAGAATGATTGGTATGGAGCAAAAATGAAATTCATAACTATTACCTCCGTCCTGGTTTACTAGCTAGTCCCCAACGTATTTTGGGTCAAAGTTTGTCCATGAATTTTACTTCTAAAATGTGAATGGAAAATGAGATTTTTGTTATACCCAAATAAAAAAGGATCGGAGGGAGTGATTTCTCTGACACGGATGCGACCTCTCATAGCGCAGGCATTGAACCAGTGCGTCGGCCAAGAGGGCCCCACTCCTTGCATGCCAGGCTGAACACGCCTCCTCGCCGCATGCAATCGGCTTCAGACTGCCCCGCCTGCCTCCATTGAATCCGCGCGTGTGCTGGCAACACGTCCTTCCACGAGCCGGCCAGCATTTTAGAACACAACACCGGTTGGCCCCTATTGTTCGCCAGCTATTTAAACGAGGCCAGGTGCGCGGCAAGAACCGCACCACACCGCCGCTCCCCATATCCTCCTTGCACCATTTTCTCCACACTCTCCATAGCATCCGGTGAGCACGAAGACGACTTCTCCGGCATAAAAGCCGGCTGGGTGCCCCAACGAGCCAGGCAACTCGCTGCCCCACCTCCTTCCTCACCCCAGGCCTTCAATACCATGCACGAGGCTGTAGGCAGGCAAGCAGAGGAGCAAGCCGCCGCTCCAAGCTGGCCCTTGGTGCATCAACTCGACGCTCCAAGCTTGCTCGCAGAGGAGTGGCCAGTTGCTGCACGCCGGCACACGGGGGACCACGACATCCAGTGCATCGTTGTTGGCCGCGCCATCCAACGCAAACGTTGGCGAAACCGCGGCATGCTAGCGGATGTGTCCAATACATCCATGGCCACCATCGACACCGAGGAATAGTAGACCATGGGAGCCGCCGCCACTTACAACCCATGAATGCTACGAAAACCGTGTCGCCGGCATAGACACCCGGTGTGTTGCCTGGTTTGGCTCAAAACATCGTGGACACCAGCTGCAGCTGGCATTAGAAATTATACCTGCTTCCAGAAGTTATTCGCATTTAGACAAAAAAAATCCAAAAAATAATTAATTACATATGGGCTTGACTTGTTGTGCTTGCACTGGTAGTAGGAACTAGAGATTTTCTTTATTTGTAACTCTCCTGTCATTTTGTTGAGTTTGAAGTGAGTCATGGTTATGGAAATTATCTATGAATGTGCAGATATTTGTGAACATGAGTTTGATGTGGAAACTGAACTTGGAATGTTGGGATTGCGTGTGAACTATACCATGTCCAATGGTTCGTCTGTTATTGTTCAGAAAGTAATGGCTGTTATTACATGACCCGGAAAAAATATATTTTGTGCCACATCTAGGCATCACAGACTTACATACATCTCAGTAGATGCACGGACATCACAACAGGCATGCTGACTGGATAAACATTTGAACCTACCTATTATGAATGAAAATTTGTATTTACAACAGCTTTATATAGCAGGAGACACCTAGCATGCTCTGCCTCTGCTAGCTTCTTTCTGGCTTCTTCCATCTCTTCTTTGGCTTGGGTGAAGAGAGCATCTGATTGCTCTTTTTGCTTCTTCAGGAACTCAGCCACATTCTCAAGGGTTGTTGCATGCTTTGTTTTAGCCTTTACTAGAGCTACGAGGACACGAACACTTGACGACTTCACCTAGCTTGTGAGTAATCCAGCATAATCTAGGAATTTGCACCTTGTGTCTAATCCAGTATCATTAGGCAAATGGCACCTTGTGTGTAATCCAGCCTCATTTTGGAAAAATGATCTCGAGGTTGACCATACTTCCCTCCTCGCAGGAACTGCTTCCTGACATGAAGAAGTTACTTCTTTTTTAGATCAATAGTCACAGCTCCCCAGATCCATTAAGTAGAAGCCTGATAAATAGGACTAGAAGAAGTGAAGTCAAAAGGAGTAATATGAAAACAGACTGCAAGGTGAGAACACCCACTTCCACTACAAAAAAACACATCCGTGACATTTTGGGCTGAACAATTTTTTTCTGCCATGCTTATGACACTTCTATGAAGATAATTGGGACAAAACCTGGTATCATCATAGATGTGGTGGGCTCCTACTTCTATGACAAAAAATGGGCTTTTCGTCCTGGGTGGGCCAAAGACGCAGCTACATGACATTCTTTGGGTCGTCCATGATGGAAAAAACCATGGTAGAAGCAAGGGCGAGGAAAATATCGGGGAGTTACCGGCTATGGTGGGTGGTCGGGGCCGAGCGATGCATGGAGGGATTGTGCGTTTCTCTCCTACACGTACGCGTGTGGATGTGAGGCGTTGGGTTCTAACTGAATCGAGCGAGGCATTCGCCTACTGAACCCGAGCGATTGCACAGGCTACGCGTTACTGAACCCGATCGATCAATCCATCCCTGGCCATTAACTGAACCCGAGTGATCAATCCATCCCTGGCTATTAACTGAACCCGATCGAGCAATTCCTTCTCTACTACTGCTAACTAAAGCCGACCGAACCTACTGCCTCTTGATGAACAGTGAGCGTTGTTGGGGGTTGGATGAACAGTCCCTGGTGGGGGTTGGATGAATAGGACACCATGGTAGTAGAGGCCGTTGCCGCTGGATGCAAAGGAGCCCGTGGAGGGCTGGCTGAACAATAGCCAGTGGAGGGCTGGATGAACAGTAGCTCGTGGAGGGCTGGTTGAAAAGTAGCCTGTGGAAGCTAGACGAATAGGAGCCCATGGATGAATAGTAGCTAGTGGAGGCAGGAGGGAGACGCCGTGGATGAACAACTGCAGGTGGATGCTGGAGGAGGTCGGCGGTGGATGAACAATAGCCCGTGGAGGCTGGAGTGAGGCAGTAGACGATGGATGAACAGTAGCCCGTGGAGTCCCGTTTTGTGGTACGCCACACCGCTCCCGGTGAACAGGACCCCCGTTTCGACCGTAGGAGGTGGAAGAGAAGTCTGTTTCCTCCGTTTTGCGGTACGCCACACCCCTCCCGATCAATAGGACCCTGTTTCGACCGTAGGAGGTCGAAGAGACGTCCATTTCTGAAAGTGCTAGTATTCGACTAGAGGGGGGTGAATAGGCGATATTTATGTAAGTCTTCAAAATAGGGGTGTTTCAAAGACAAACAATAGAAATGAACCTATTGATATGCAGCGGAAGGCAGACTACACTAGACAAGCCATAGTCAAGTAAGAAATGTAGTGAAAGCACGAAGACTATGAGCAGCTAGGTAATATGGATCAGGATGGAAGAAGGTATGAAGCCAAACAGACAACAGTCTTCACACAATGAAGTCAATCAGATCAGGCAAGTAGGCAAAGACTTCACGAAGACAAACTGTACGTAAGGTGATAGAGGTAGGATAGAACTAGTTGCTTGGAGAGGACAAGGGGTTTGTTGGACCAGTTCCAGTTGTTGTGTCAACTGTACGTCTGGTTAGGGAGGCTGAGATTCAACTCAGAAGACCGTGTCTTCACCTTATTCCCCTTGAGCTAAGAACACTTAGTCCTCGCCAATCACTCTGGTAAGTCTTCAAGGGAGACTTCCAAACCTTCACAGACTTCATTCACTAGCAATCCACAATGACTCCTAGATGCTCAGAACGCGACGCCTAACCGGCTGGAGGATTCACAGTCCACAAGTGTAATAAGTCTTCAGATCACGTGGACGGAAAGACTTTAGTGATTCCTAACACTCTTTGGCTCTAGGTGTTTTGTGCTTTGTCCTCGCAAGGATTCTCTCTCAAAGGCTTCGGAGGTGGGTTGCTCTGAAACGACAAAAGTCATGCACTAACTCTGAGTAGCCACCAATTTATAGTGTAGGGGGTGGGCTATTTATAGCTAGGAGGCAACCCGACCTGATTTATCCAAAATGACCCTAGGTCACTAAGGAACTGACACGTGTCCAGCGGTCATATTTCAAACACACGCGACAGCTTAGCTTGGGCTAGAAGCCATGCTGACTTATCCAGCTCTGGATAAGATTTGCTCTCATTGTCCTCGCTCGAAGACATAGGATTTGGTTGATCATCACAACAGTCACTCTGACTTTGTTCACTTGGACCCCACTTAATAGTACGATGGTTCCTATGACTCAACAAAGAAGAAAAGGAAACTACGAAACAACTATGTCTTCGCGCTCCATAGTCTTCACGCGGTGTCTTCTCCTGTCATAGTCTTCAATGTGAATGTCTTCATAGACCACATTGTCTTCAATGTCTTCACACATTTTTAGGGGCCATCTCTGGTAGGTAAACCGAATCAATATGGGACTACTACCTGTGTTCTCCTGCAATTCTCACAAACACATTAGTCCCTCAACCAAGTTTGTCGTCAATACTCCAAAACCAACTAGGGGTGGCACTAGATGCACTTACAATCTCCCCCTTTTTGGTGATTGATGACAAACTGGTTGAAGTTTTCAACTGGGATAAAAGTATGTGAAAGTTTAGTGTTGTGAGTATTGTCTTCATACATAAGACGAGGCTCCCCCTGAAGATGTGCATATAGGTGACTTGCGTTTGAATGCAAATGCACATGGCAGGTTTTGCTTTGTGGAGGCCATCATCAAAGTGTGAAGACAATGCATTATGCATATAAACAAGTAAAGAAGATAATGATATGCATAATGGAAAATGGACGTCTGCAGAATGACTTCATGCGGGATTTATCATCGCATCACAGAATAGCAGCTAAAGTAGCAGACGACCATCAAGTGTAAGTGTTACAACTCAGAGAACCAAATTGTATCAAAAGACGAGAGTTGTAAGACTTGGCAAAAAGTAATGCAGCCACCCATAAGGACCCGTTTGAAGACTATCAACTCGTATGCTTCTCCCCCTTTTGTCAGTAATGACCAAAAAGGTTTGAAGACATAGAGCATTTACTCATTCCCAGAAGGAGCAGACGGTGGAGCAGGGTCGTTGCTGGAGTTTGGTGGTGCAGAGGGGCCTAGTGCAGAGTCGATATGAAGTACAGACATGGTTGGTGAAGTGGCGTCGTCTTCTTCATCGACAACATTGGCAACAACAGTTGCAGCCGAAGATGAATACTCAGAGTCTTCAAGATTGGGAGTACGGCTACAGCTTGCATTAGGTGGAGACCTGGAGTCAAACTTGAAGGTTTCGGTGAAGCCATCTGCTTGAAGATCATCTTCAGAACATAGAACAGTGAGGCTCTTCCAGGATCGCCTTGCATTCTCATGGGCAACAAAAGAGTTCTTGGTAGCTAGATTGCGAATGTGATTGACATCCACCAAGAGACTATGCATTTGACGCTTTAGCCAGTCATGGTGCTTGTCCTGCTTCTGATGCAAGTCCACAAGCAGTTCTCGATCATTGAGGACTCGAGAATGCTTCCGAGGTCTTTGTGCAACTATACTAGCAGTGGCTTTGGTATTAGCACGGTGAGGCAGACACACATTCCAGCAAGTGGATAAGCAGGAACAACAACATTCGGAACATGGACTCCTTCAATTGGCTGTGTGGAGCTTTGATGATCAACATTGTGAAGATATATTGGCTCCTTGGCAGGCTCAGGGTAGATGGCTTCAACAGATAGATCAACCTCAGGCAAGAAAACCAGATGGTTACGTGCAGAAGGCTGATAGTTGACAGTTGAATGAAGCTTAATTAGGCGCATCACCCATGGAGCACAAAACTTCAAACCAAAAAGATCAATCCCAGATGCAGCAAGTTGTCTGATGAAGAAATCCTGGGAGTTGAACTTGATGCCATCAACAATATAGAAAACCAAAGTCTTCATTGCACCTTCAAGTTTGGCTTCAGAAGAATGTCCCTTCATTGGCCAGAGAGTACGCCTCGGGATATGATAAACTGTGCGGGGCAAGTACTCAAGGTCCTGTACAAAGAATTCCTTTGAATATTCTGCATCACGAGGCAATGGCTTCATCATGCTGAGCATCTGACTCATATTGGGTTCAGGCCGCTGAAAAATGTTCTGCAGTCCGTTTGTGTGCCGCCGACAACCAGGCTCGTACAATTCACCTAGAGTGGGAAGGGAGGTGAGCTCAATGATGTCCTGAGCTTTGGCTTCATGGTGCACATCACCTATCATCCACTCAAGGGTCCATGTCTACGGATCCCTATTGTATCCACGAATGTGAAGAGTAGCATAGAACTGCAGCAGAAGCTCTTCATTCTAGTGCTCTTTGGCGGTGACGAATTCCAAAAGGCCAGCATCACGAAAGCAATCCATAGCTTCCTCAAGACAAGGGAGCCCAGCCATAGCTTCACAGTCAAGGCGCATGTGAGGGAAAATTCGCTCTTGGTTGTAGAGAACACAAGAGTAGAAGCTGCGCTGTTGGTGGCTCCAGAAGCGATCTGACGAGATCCTTGGCTTCGAGTAGGGATTCTTATCACTATCAAAGAAGGTGTTGTGCGCTCTGAAGCTACTGACACTGAAGGATCCAGGAGATGTAGCAGGACCTGGAAGTCTTGGCAGTCTTAGCTTAGGCTTCTGCACTGGTGGTCGCTGTTGCACATGATAGTCATATTGCGGTCCGGGACCAGTGGGTGGTACCAGGACAGGCCAGCAAACAGTGACCAACTCCATATCTCGGTTGTATGCCAACTCCATTGTGTGAGGCCTTGGGGAAGGAACAACACCGTCAGTGGGGACCGGTGTGGCAGAAGCTTCAAGATTCTCATTGGCTTCAGGCACAACATTGGCTTCAGGCTCCACATGATCGTCAGCCAAGACATGGTCATTGGCTTCAGGAGTGTTTGTGGCAGCCTCAACATTCTCAACCTCCATATGGTCAACGACCAGAGGGTCTTGCACAGTCACATTCTCCTCGAGAATGACTTGATCTGGGACAGGGGGTGTAGTAACTCTCTCTTCTCTTCTCTTCTTGTTTCTTCATCAGCTGATGCAGCCGAAATGTCTTCAGCAGCTTTGGCTTCAGACTCAGGAACTGTCGTAGAAGTATTCTCTTCAGGGAACACTTGATGTGCCACTGAGCTAGATTGGCGTGAATCTTCTTCTAGGATGGTTGACATGGAGACCGATGGCCTGAGGCCTTTGCGAAGCCGTTGATACACGGGTGACGCCTTTGGCGATGGTGTGGTCTCCATTTAGTTGTCGTCATTCACCATTGGGCTGGTGACTTTAGCTGGTGGAGTACCGGGTGTTGCATCTCGAACTAGGGTTTCTTCTTGCAGGCGCTCGACCCATGAATCATCCGGAGCAATTGGCATCAATGGACGACAAATGCTAATGTATTCGCTGCTCATTGGAGCAAGAGATGATACCAACTGATGCTCTAGCTAAGGAAGGACTTCATCATGAACAACATTGTCTTCATGACCAATGTCTTCAGCTATGTTGGGGTCAACAGCTGGAACTTGCTCTTCTTTGTGAGCCTCTATGGAAGCAAGCTTGTGGAGTACAACTCGATGCTCTTGGTTTGTGGCGGTAGGGGGAGCAACACAGATGGGTTCGACAATGAGTGGCTGAGAGGCTGCAGCACGCTCTTTCCTTGAAGACTTAGTTTCCTTAGTCTTCAACTTCTTCTTCGAAGGAGCATCGTCTGATACATCCTTGTGCTTGCGCTTCTTGGCTTCAGCTTCATCCGCTCTTGTCTTCTTCAATTCAGAAGCTGTTGAGGGGACCTTAGGCTTCATGCCTATCATACTGGCAGGGAAGACAATGTGAGGTTCTTCCTGCATTGGTGCAGTGTGGGTATCAGCAGACTTCTTCTTCTTGGCAGCCTTTCTGGGATCAATGCCAAGCCGCCCAAGAGCTTTCCACTTCTCAGCTTCAGTGTGGGCTTGAACACATTTCTCAGCTAGATACTTCATCCGCTGCCTCGAGCCTTTAGCTTCTGTGCGTTTCTTGTGAAACTCCTCCTTGAGGTCATGCAACATCTTCTTGAAGATTTGAACATCAGCCACACTAAGCTTGTCCATGTTCTTCTTGAAATGAGCTTTCTCATAGTCAATCTTGTTCTTCGGCTCGACAATCTTCTGAGCCGAGGCCAATTCACCAGCAATGGCACCATGGAAGGTGACGCTGATGTCCAGCGGGAGCTGAAGATCATCAATACTGATGTCCTGGTTGTCAAACAACTCATCGATGAAGTTATTGAGAATATCAACATCAAAGAGCGGCAGATCATTGAAGATTTCAGCTTCTTGCTTGCTCTTGATAAGCATTTCCAGAGCATCATCGGCAAGATATTCATCACTAGACAGATCAATGGCTTCATCTTCGTTGCAAAGCACAGCGAATGGTGTCAGTGCTTATCCAGTGGCCTTCTTGGCCAATGGCTTCTTGGTCCTTTCGGACACACGAGATAAATCTTCAGACCGCACACTGGATTCAGGCGGTGCAATCCTCAGTGGCTTCCTTGCTGAAGCTTTTGGTGAAGACGACGACTTTGAAGCTTTTATCTTCTTCTTCTTCTTTCCTTGGGTGGTGGGGGAGCAACTTCAGTATTAGCATCATCATCAGAGTGCTCCACTGCTGCTCTCTGAGCAGCAATGTGAGACAGAAGCCCATTGAAATTGGCAAAGGGGCCAATTCTGTTTTCACTGGCTTCACGTGTCCCATCAGATCTGGGAGGAGAGGGGCTAGGGTTGAAGTTGAGGCCATAGTCTTTTGCATTCTGGGCAGCAGAATCTTTGGCAAACTTAAAGTTGGGCTTAAAGAGATTGTCGTCACGACACCATAATAGGGAGGATGGGTCAGCATTTTCAGGTTGTGGTCCTCTGACCATGCAAGGATAGAATTCCTGCGCAATAGCTTCAGCCTTGTTCTTCGGCACTAGGCCGCGATATAGACAGTCTCCCCATGGATGCTTGATGCCATTCTTCTCAGCATAGTCAGGCGTGACGAATTTATACTTTAACCATTCCTGAGCCCAATATCTTCGGATCCACTGAATCTGGTTCTTGCGCTAGTTGTAGTTTTCATTAGGGTGTGACTTGTATTGTTCATACAAGGCGGGAGGAAGGTCAAGAGCTATATTACCTCGGTGTTGCCTGCCACTCTTCCGACCAGACTTTTTTGAAGCCATAATATTTAAGCTGATTGGCTTGAGCACAGAGAGTGGCTTCCGTCTGATTGGCTTCAGACAAGAACTGACCTCAGGTGATTCAATGTGATGCTGTAAGTATTCTGCAAATGAATGCAGACTATGAGAACCAAGGGATTGTCCCACGGACATGTACCTGTGACGGCATTAGAGATGCGAGGGAAGGGGAAGAGTTCATATGCATTCTTAGGAGATTTTGAAGATAAATTAGTTTTGAAGACTTTGACCTCATAGTGCGAAGACATTCACTTATTTGGAGAGAGTCGGTTCTAGATTTGTACGAATCCATGAATAAGTACAAGTGAGGAATCTAACTAGTTATGAAGCATAAGTGAATACACTAACCATGGTATGAGATGCAGAAGAGAACAAATCCAGATTTGGAAGCTTAGAAACCACTTTTGGAAAAAGTGGTCGGATTTGACATATCTAAAAGGCAGTAAAAAGTAAGATTTATTTACCCTTGACGAACTGCTAGACGGATGGGAAGAGAGGCCAAGCAGTTTGATCTCCCACGCCCTAACTTGGCGATGGAAGACACCTACGGCGGCGGCGGAGAGGACGAGGTCCGCGGCCGGTGTGAGGACGGTAACAAAGAGGCTGCGGAAGCTAAGCGCTTCTTCTCCGGCGATGATGCGAGCTACCGGAGGCGCTAGGGTTTGTTGGAGGTGGCGAGGTGGAAGAATAGATAATGATTGCACGGGTGAGAATTTATAAGGAAGAGGAGGGTGGCGCAGCGCAATTATGCAGGTGCCCCTGGCGGTTCACATCTGAAAGACACATGGCATACATGCAACTCATTGTGAGTTGTTCCATGTTCCCACGCACGCCTGGATTGTCGGGTGTTCATTCCGGCTTCTCCAGTTTGCAGGAAATAAGGAGGCAACATTAAAAACAGATTAAATGTTTGTCAGATTGTTCTCTGCTGACAAGGACTCAGAGAAGACAACCGACGGGTTTCAATAGAATGCATATGATTTGGACAGATAGAGTTGAGGTAGAAGCATAGAATAGGTTAGGGTCCGATCACATTCACTTAGATCAAAAGATTCAAGAGTGAAGACATAGCTATAAGTGAATGTTGTAGAGGACAGAACACAAATACATATGAACAACCTCAACATTGTGAAGATAAATCATGAAGACAAATCAATGTTGAAGACAATCCAAATGCGAAGACTTTGCAATAATAATGCCAAGAGAAACACTTCAATAAGAATTTGGTCCTGGTGTTACCCACCGTATAGGAAGTATTAGACCCAGACATGGCGCACAATTATCGTGGTGCTCCGAAGTCAAATTCCACATTAATGTATTCACACTCAGAGGGTAAGTCTTCATTAATTGAAGATATACGTTACTTCGTGTGTTGCACATCTAAATCGTCAACATGCATAAGCGTTAGGATGTATGTCCATTCATAGGACATCCGAGGATTCTAAGATATTTAGCTCACACCGCAACTTGCAAAACCTTTTCTCATCCAAGGGCTTAGTGAAGAAATCTGCCAATTGCTCTTCGGTGTTGACGTGAATGATATCAATGTCTTCCTTGTTGACATGATCTGTGAGAAAGTGATGACGGATCTGAATGTGCTTTGTCTTCGAGTGCTGAACTGGATTCTTGGAAAGCTTGATGGCGCTTCCATTGTCATAGAAGAGTGGCACATTCTTCGTGTTAATGCCATAGTCCTTAAGAGTTTGCTTCATCCATAGAAGCTGAGCACAGCATGATCCAGCAGCAATGTATTCAGATTCAGCAGTGGAGAGTGACACACAGTTTTCCTTCTCTGAAGACCAACAGACAAGTGATCGACTGAGAAAGTGACATGTTCCTGAGGTAGATTTGTGATCAACCTTGTCACCAGCATAATCAGCATCGGAATACCCAATCAGATCAAATGTTGATCCCTTTGGATACCATAATCCTATCATTGGGGTGTAAGCCAAATATCGAAGTATTCGCTTCACCGCTAGGTGATGCGACTCCTTTGGTGCCGCTTGGAATCGAGCAGACATGCAAACCCTGAGCATTATATCTAGCCTAGATGCACATAAGTAAAGTAAGGAACCAATCATGGAGCGGTATACCTTTTGATCGAACTCTTTACCATTGTTGTCAGGACCCAGATGACTTTTGGTTGGCATTGGCGTCATGTATCCTTTGCAGTCTTGCATTCCAAACTTATTCAGGCAATCTTTGAGGTATTTCTCTTGGGATATGAAGATGTCATTCCTCTGCTGACGGATTTGAAGACCAAGGAAGAACTTCATCTCACCCATCATGGACATATGATATTGCTCTTGCATCATGTGCCCAAACTCATCGATGTATCTCTTGTCGGTGCAGCCGAAGATAATGTCATCCACATATATTTCGCACACAAACAGTTCACCATCTTATGACTTCATGAAGAGTGTTGGATCTAGAGAACCAGGTTTAAAGCCTTTGCTCTTCAAGAAGTCTCTGAGTGTGTCATACCAAGCGCAAGGAGCTTGTTTGAGGCCATATAGTGCCTTGTTGAGCTTGTACACCATGTCAGGATGTTTTGGATCTTAAAAGCCAGGTGGTTGTGCAACATACACTTCTTCAATCTTGCCATTGAGAAAGACACTCTTCACATCCATTTGGTACAGAAGAATGTTGTGATGGTTGGCATATGCAAGTAGTATGTGAATGGCTTCAAGTCTTTCCACAGGAGCAAATGTTTCATCGAAGTCAATCCCTTCTATTTGAGTGTAACCTTGAGCAACCAGACGAGCCTTGTTTCTGACAACTTGAGCATGTTCATCTTATTCGTTGCAATATATCCATTTGGTGCCAATGATATTATGCTTGCGAGGATCAGGGCGCTTGACTAGTTCCCAGACATTATTCAGCTCGAACTGATGAAGCTCTTCTTGCATGGCTTGAATCCATTCAGGTTCCATAAAGGCTTCAGTAACTTTCTTGGGTTCAGATATAGAGACAAATGCAAAGTGCCCACATAAATTTGCTAGTTGTGTTGCTCTTGAACGAGTGAGTGGACCAGGTGCATTGATGTTGTCAATTATCTTCTCAATCTGTACTTCATTAGCAACACGGGGATGTACTGGATGAAGATTTTGCCCTTGTAGATCATTGTGTTCAGCTTCAGCATTGACTTCAGGCTGAGCATTGTCTTTCGGTCGACTTGGTGCACTGATGAGTTCATCTTCAGCCTGAGCTTCAGACGTTATGATTTCTCTAGTACCCATGAGCTTGATAGATTCACTAGGAGGGACTTCATCTAGCACATTTGGCAGGTGCTCTCTTTGCCAGTGGTTAGTCTCATCAAATTGCACATCCACAATTTCAACCAATTTATAGTGAATGAGGTTGAAGACTCTGTAGTAGTGAGAATCCTTTCCGTATCCAAGCATAAAACCTTCATGTGATTTCGGTGCAAATTTTGAAGTGTGATGTGGATCCTTGATCCAGCACCTAGCACCAAATACTCTAAAGTAACTGATGTTTGGCTTCTTACCAGTCAGCAACTCATATGATGCCTTCTTTAGAAGCTTGTGAAGATAAACTCGGTTGATGACGTGGCATGCAGTTCCAATGGCTTCAGGCTCAAACTTCCTTGGAGTCTTGTACTCATCTAGCATAGCCCGAGCCATCTCGATGAGGGTTCTGTTCTTACGCTCCATGATGCCATTCTGCTGAGGTGTGTAGGGAGCATAAAACTCATGAGTGATGCCCAGTGTATCAAGGTAAGTGTCGAGGCCGGTGTTCTTGAATTCTGTGCTACTGTCACTTCTGATGGCTTAATCTTGACGCCATAGTTTGTCATGGCATGATTGGTGAAGCATATGAAGACATCCTGCACTTCAATCTTATAGAGAATTATATGCATCCAGGTATATCTTGAGTAATCATCAACAATAATGAAACCATAGAGACAAGTAGTGGTAGTAAGAGTAGAGTAGTGAGTAGGGCCGAATAAGTCCATGTGAAGTAGCTCGAAGGGTTGAGGTGTCGTCATGATTGTCTTTGAGGGATGCTTGGCCCTAGTCATCTTCCCAGCTTCACAGGCACCACATAAATGGTCTTTCTTGAACTTGACGCCTTGGATGCCCACGACATGTCGTGCGGAGCATCATACGGTCATCACCATGTCAAGAGTCCGTTTGGCAAGTGACACGTGCGACCTCTACTTCTCATACATAAAGGTGAATCTTCTCCTTTACACGTGTTCACTTGACCCCTTTGAGGATGGTATACTACTTGACACTCCACTCGTGTGCATGCGTAGGTATTGCCGGAGCTTCACAGACGACGAGGAGTGCAAGCGCCTAGGAACACATACACCATCCGCGAGGTAAGCATGGAAGAGAAGACGGAAGAAGATGATGCTGCTGAAGCTACAGCGGCCGGACATCCGGGCCAAGGGCCGGACATCCGGTGCCTGTGCGGCCACGCAGGACCTGCACCAATAGATGCACAAGAGCATCAGCGGCCGGACATCTTGCGCCAACCCCGAACATCCGGCAACCAGAAAAGCCCGGACATCCGGCACCCCTCCTGGAAATCTGGCAACGAGTACAGAAGGTACGACCATCAAATGGCGGACATCGGTCCGAGCCTCGATATTCGGCGCCTCCGAAGCCCTGACATCCGCCCCAGCCGGACATCCGCACCTATCGGCAGGCAAGGCCAAAGGCCCATGTATCCCCTCCTCACTTACCCCTTCGTGGCTTGGACTATATATAGACTACTGCTGCCTCTTGAGCACTGCATTGGATTTCCCCGAAGAGGAGAGGATGATGCGGCAAAGTAGCGTAAGTATTTCCCTCAACTTTTGAGAACCAAGGTATCAATCCAGTAGGAGACCACGCATAATTCCCTCGTACCTGCACAAAACGATAGCTACTCACAACCAACACGATTAGGGGTTGTCAATCCCTTCACGGTCACTTACGAGAGTGAGATCTGATAGAGATGATAAATAATATTTTTTGGTATTTTTTATAGATAGATTCAAAGTGAAAAGTAAAAGGCAAAGTAAAAACAAAGCAAGTAATAAAGCGATACAGATTGATATGATGAGAATAGACCCGGGGGCCATAGGTTTCTCTAGTGGCTTCTCTCAAGAGCATAGATATTCTACGGTGGGTGAACAAATTACTGTTGAGCAATTGACAGAATTGAGCATAATTATGAGTATATCCAGGTATGATCATGTATATAGGCATCACGTCCGAGACAAGTAGATCGAAGCGATTCTGCATCTAGTACTATTACTCCACTCATCGACCGCTATCCAGCATGCATCCAGAGTATTAAGTTAAAAACAGAGTAACGCCTCAAGCAAGATGACATGATGTAGAGGGATAAATTCATGCAATATGATAAAAACCCCATCTTGTTATCCTTGATGGCAACAATACAATACGTGCCTTGCTGCCCCTGCTGTCACTGGGAAAGGACACCGCAAGATTGAACCCAAAGCTAAGCACTTCTCCCATTGCAAGAACTAACAATCAAGTTGGCCAAACCAAAAAGGATAATTCGAAGAGACTTGAAAAGATAACTCAATCATACATTAAAGAATTCAGAGAAGATTCAAATATTATTCATAGATAAGTTGGATCATAAACCCACAATTCATCGGTCTCAAAAAACACACCGCAAAAAGAAGATTACATCGAATAGATCTCCACGAGAGAGGGGAGAACATTGTATTGAGATCCAAAAGAGAGAAGAAGCCATCTAGCTATTAGCTATGGACCCAAGGTCTGAAGTAAACTACTCACACTTCATCGGAGGGGCTATGGTGTTGATGTAGAAGCCCTCCGTGGTGGATGCCCCCCGTGAGCTCCTAACAGGCCCCAAGATGGGATCTCGTGGATACCAAGGTTTGGCGGTGGAATTAGGTTTTTGGCTCCTGTTCTGATCGTTTGGGGATACGTAGGTATATATAGGAGGAAGGAGTACGTCGGTGGAGCAACAGGGGGCCCACGAGGTAGGGGGCGCGCCCAGGGGGGCTCGTGACCGCCTCTTTTGTTCCTTGGAGCAGGGTCCAAGTCTCCTGGATCACGTTCGGTGAGAAAATCACGTTCCCGAAGGTTTTATTCCGTTTGGACTCCGTTTGATATTCCGTTTCTTCGAAACACTGAAATAGGCAAAAAAAAACAGCAATTCTGGGCTGGGCGTCCGGTTAATAGGTTAGTCCCAAAAATAATATAAAAGTGGAAAATAAAGCCCAATATAGTCCAAAACAGTAGATAAAGTAGCATGGAGCAATAAAAAATTATAGATACGTTGGAGACATATCAGGCATCCCCAAGCTTAATTCCTGCTCGTCCTCGGGTAGGTAAATGATAAAAAAATAATTTTTGATGCGGAGTGATACTTTGGCATAATTTCATTGTAAATCTTCTTAATTGTGATATGAATATTCAGATCCGAAAGATTCAAGACAAAAGTTCATATTGACATACAAAATAATAATACTTCAAGCATACTAATCAAAGCAATCATGTCTTCTCAAAATAACATGGCTAAAGAAAGTTATCCCTACAAAATCATATAGTCTTGCTATGCTCCATCTTCCCCACATAAAATATTTAAATCATGCAGAACCCTGATGACAAGCCAAGCAATTGTTTCATACTTATGACATTCTCAAAACTTTTTCAATCTTCACGCAATACATGAGCGTGAGCCATGGATATAGCACTATGTGGAATAGAATGGTGGTTGTGGAGAAGACAAAAAGAGGGAAGATAGTCTCACATCAACTAGGCGTATCAACGGGCTATGGAGATGCCCATCAATAGATATCAATGTGAGTGAGTAGGGATTGCCATGCAACGGATGCACTAGAGCTATAAGTATATGAAATCTCTTACAAAAGAAACTAAGTGGGTGTGCATCCAACTCGCTTGCTCACGAAGACCTAGGGCATTTTGAGGAAGCCCATCATTGTAATATACAAGCCAAGTTCTATAATGAAAAATTCCCACTAGTATATGAAAGTGACAAAATGAGAGACTCTCTATCATGAAGATCTTGGTGCTACTTTGAAGCACAAGTGTGGTAAAAGGATAGTAGCATTGTCCCTTCTCTCTTTTTCTCTCATTTTTTTATTTGGCCTTTTCTCTCTTCTTTTTTTTGGCCTCTTTTTTTTATTTTTCGTCCGGAGTCTCATCCCGACTTATGGGGGAATCATAGTCTCCATCATCCTTTCCCTCACTTGGGACAATGCTCTAATAATGATGATCATCACACTTCTATTTTTCTTACAACTCAACAATTACAACTCGATACTTAGAACAAAGTATGACTCTATATGAATGCCTCCGACGGTATACTGGGATATTGAATGAATCATGAGTGACATGTATGAAAGAATTATGAACGGTGGCTTTGCCACAAATACGACATCAACTACATGATCATGCTAGCAATATGACAATGATGGAGCGTGTCATAATAAACGGAACGGTGGAAAGTTGCATGGCAATATATCTCGGAATGGCTATGGAAATGCCATGATAGGTAGGTATGGTGGCTGTTTTGAGGAAGGTATATTGTGGGTGTATGATACCGGCGAAAGGTGTGCGGTAATAGAGAGGCTATCAAAGGTGGAAGGATGGGAAAAAGTGCATCTAATCCATGGACTCAACATTAGTCATAAAGAACTCATAAACTTATTGCAAAAATCTAGAAGTTATCAAAGCAAAGTATTACGCGCATGCTCCTAGGGGGATAGATTGGTAGGAAAAGACCATCGCTCGTCCCCGACCGCCACTCATAAGGAAGACAATCAATAAATAAATAATGCTCCGAGTTCATCACATAACGGTTCACCATACGTGCATGCTACGGGAATCACAAACTTCAACACAAGTATTCTTTGAATTCACAACTACTTAACTAGCATGACTCTAATATCACCATCTTCATATCTCAAAACAATTATCAAGCATCAAACTTATCTTAGTATTCAACACACTCAAAAGTAAGTTTCACATATCTTGAACACCAAGTATATTGACATTAAGCGAATTACCATGCTATTAACGACTCTCAAAATAGTCTAAGTGAAGCATGAGAGATAAATAGTTTCTTTAAAACAAATCCACCACCGTGCTCTAAAAGATCTAAGTGAAGCACTAGAGCAAAAATTATCACGCTCAAAAGATATAAGTGAAGCACTATGAGCAAAACTATCAAGCTCAAAAGATATAAGTGAAGCACATAGAGTATTCTAGAAAATTCCAATTCATGTATGGCTCTCTCAAAAGGTGTGTACAGCAAGTATGATTGCGGTAAACTAACAAGCAAAGACGCAAATAATACAAGACGCTCCAAGGAAAACACATATCATGTGGTGAATAAAAATATAGCTCCAAGTAAATTACCGATGGAAGTGGATTTAAAGAGGGATGCCTTCAGGGCATCCCCAAGCTTTGACTTTTTGGTGTCCTTGGATTATCTGGGGGGTGCCATGGGCATCCCCAAGCTTAGGCTCTTGCCACTCCTTGTTCCATAATCCATCAAAAGAATTCACCCAAAACTTGAAAACTTCACAACACAAAACTCAACAGAAATCTCGTGAGCTCCGTTAGAGAAAGAAAACAAAGAACTACTTAAGGTACTGTAATGAACTCATTCTTTATTTATATTGGTGTTAAATCTACTATATTACAACTTCTCTATGGATTATAAACTATTTTACTAGCCATAGATTCATCAAAATAAGCAAACAACACCCGTAAAATAGAATCACAAAAAGCAGAATAATCAGAGAAATCAGAACTAACGCAAACTTCTGGAACTCTAAAAATTCTACCAAAATAGGAAGTCCTGGACAATTTGTTTATTGAAGCAGAAAAAAGAATCAACTCAAAAGCACGTTCCTGTGATTTAACACAATTATATTCCTGCGTGCAAAGTTTCTGTTTTTCAGCAGAATCAAATCAACTATCATCGTAGGTTATCCTATAGGTTCTACTTGGCACAAACACTAATTAAAAGATAAAACCACATCGAAACAGAGGATAGATGGATTATTTATTCCTAAACAGAAGCAAAAACCAAAAACACAAATAAAAATTGGGTTGCCTCCCAACAAGCGCTATCGTTTAACGCCCCTAGCTAGGCATAAAAGCAAGGATAGATCTAGGTAGTGCCGTAGTAATAAGATAGATCGGTGAAACTCATTTCATATTCTCTACGTTCGGTAGCAAGTTTTCTTTGAGGTAAGAAAAAGTAATCAAAAGGGCAAAATTTAATAGGGCAAAAATCTTCAAGATCAATCTTAGGAGGTATAGGTTCCTCTTTCGGCACTTCATAATGCACAACCAAATCATCATTATAAGCATTCTTTTGACAGAACCTTGTGAGTCTACACTCAAGAGAGTACCCTAACTCATTATTTCGAATAGCCAAATCATCATTAAGTTCAGAGATTCTATCAATTAAAATATTGGTTGGAACCTTTTTTCTAAGGTTTTCATTGAAAGCAACATAGTCAAGAGATTGAAAACGCATAATTTCTTCTTGATCAAAAAGGATAGATTCTATGGGAGGACGGCCGGCGTCCACCCTATAATGCGCAAAGATTTCTTTGGCCTCTTTTATTATAAATCTGAATTCATGTGCCAAAAGATAGTAGCAGCACGCTTAATAGAGGAGTGTTCGATATTAGAAAATTCTTGGAAAATCCTTTGTATAGAAGGGTGCATATGCATAAATTGCCTTTCAAGTTCAACGATAAGCATGTCAATGGCATCAATAAGACTACTGGTTCTATGAAGGATAGAACTGCCCATAGAGGGCAAAGCACCGGCACAAGTAAAGAAATCTTGAATAACTCCTTTTCCAATAATATTACCACTACCGATTCGAAATCTTTTTGTATGGTAGGTAGGGGATTCTTCAGCAGGAGCTTCAGAATTTTCCATGATATTATTATCGCCCATGTCGGCAATAATTTCCCCAATTTCAGACATAACGATAAGCAAGCAAACTATCACACGAGCAAACAGAAAGGAAATGGAAAAAGGCAAACGGGAAAGAGAGGAGGAGATTGGGAAAGAGAGAGCGAATAAAACGGCAAGGGTGAAGTGGGGGAGAGGAAAACGAGAGGCAAATGGCAAATAATGTAATGCGAGAGCTAGGGATTGTGATGGGTACTTGGTATGGTTGACTTGCTTGTGTGAGCCTCCCCGACAACGTCGCCAGAAATTCTTCTTGCTACCTCTTGAGCACTGCGTTGCATTTCCCCGAACAGGAGAGGATGATGCAGCAAAGTAGCGTAAGTATTTCCCTCAGTTTTTGAGAACCAAGGTATCAATCCGGTAGGAGACCACGCACAAGTCCCTCGTACCTGCATAAAACGATAGCTACTCGCAACCAACGCAATTAGGGGTTGTCAATCACTTCACGGTCACTTACGAGAGTGAGATCTGATAGAGATGATAAATAATATTTTTGGTATTTTTGATAGATATATGCAAAGTGAAAAGTAAAAGGCAAAGTAAAAACAAAGCAAGTAATAAAGCGATAGAGATTGATATGATGAGAATAGACCCGGGGGCCATAGGTTTCACTAGTGGCTTCTCTCAAGAGCATAGATATTCTATGGTGGGTGAACAAATTACTGTTGAGCAATTGATAGAATTGAGCATAATTATGAGTATATCTAGGTATGATCATGTATGTAGGCATCACGTCCGAGACAAGCAGATCGAAATGATTCTGCGTCTACTACTATTACTCCACTCATCGACCGCTATCCAGCATGCATCTAGAGTATTAAGTTAAAAACAGAGTAACGCCTTAAGCAAGATGACATGATGTAGAGGGATAAATTCATGCAATATGATAAAAAACCCATCTTGTTATCCTTGATGGCAACAGTACAATACGTGCCTTGCTGCCCCTGCTGTCACTGGGAAAGGACACCGCAAGATTGAACCCAAAGCTAAGCACTTCTCCCATTGCAAGAACTAACAATCAAGTTGGCCAAACCAAAAATGATAATTCGAAGAGACTTGCAAAGATAACTCAATCATACATAAAAGAATTCGGAGAAGATTCAAATATTATTCATAGATAAGTTGGATCATAAACCCACAATTCATCGGTCTCAACAAACACACCGCAAAAATAAGATTACATCGAATAGATCTCCACGAGAGAGGGGGAGAACATTGTATTGAGATCCAAAAAGAGAGAAGAAGCCATCTAGCTACTAGCTATGGCCCCGAAGGTCTGAAGTAAACTACTCACACTTCATCAGAGGGGCTATGGTGTTGATGTAGAAGCCCTCCGTGGTGGATGCCCCCTCCGTGAGCTCCTAACAGGCCCCAAGATGGGATCTCGTGGATCTGTAATGTTGCGGCGGTGGAATTAGGTTTTGGCCCTGTTCTGATCGTTTGGGGATACGTAGGTATATATAGGAGGAAGGAGTATGTCGGTGGAGCAACAGGGGGCCCACGAGGTAGGGGGCGCGCCCCCCACCCTCATGACCGCCTCTTTTATTCCTTGGAGCAGGGTCGAAGTCTCCTGGATCACGTTCGGTGAGAAAATCATGTTCCCAAAGGTTTTATTCCATTTGAACTCCGTTTGATATTCCGTTTCTTCGAAACACTGAAATAGGCAAAAAACAGCAATTCTGGGTTGGGCCTCCGATTAATAGGTTAGTCCCAGAAATAATATAAAAGTGGAAAATAAAGCCCAATATAGTCCAAAACAGTAGATAAAGTAGCATGGAGCAATCAAAAATTATAGATACGTTGGAGACGTATCAACCACCCCCTCCTCCTAGTTAGGGTTAGCAAATATGATTGCTCATTCTGAGGTGAGCTTTGCTCCTACCTCTACTCTTGAGAGAGAGAGAGAGAGAGACTACCACTCCCATGGAGTTCAAGACCTCCATGTGAGAATATCATGCGGGATATCATCAAGACCCCCTTGCGGGAAGATCCGTCTAGGATACCATCAAGACCTCCTCTTGGAGATGAACCTTACCTTGTATCTTTCCTTTTGTTGTTCATGTACCTTGTGGATCTTGTGTGTTTGATTGTCTAGTGGATATGTGATTGGACTTGTTCTTGACTGTTTCCCCTTGTGATTTCTCCCCGTTCTTCCCCGTGTTCTTTGTGTTCTTCAAGGGATCCCACTCCAAACGTGAAAGATCGGCCTACACCGGGTTATCCCCATATCATATGGTATCATGAGCCACGTTTATCACGTATTTGGAGTCCATCCCATCGTTTTCTAGCCTTCTTTTGCTTGATTCCGTCCTAAATTTTCGAAAATCCCCACCAAAAATAGCCCCAATTTTTTGTGATTTGTTGGTTTAATGATGTTTTGTTGATTTTGATCCATGGATTTGCTTGGTTTCGAGTGAATCTAGCATCTCCCCAAGTTTCCCCACCTTCCATCCACAAAATCCATCAAATTTTGCCCCCGAAATCATCAGTTTCCGCCCCAAAATCAAGTTCCTCGAGTTTCATCCTCGGATTTGGAGCCCGGACATCCGGCCCGACCCCCGGACATCCGGCCATTAGCCCACACATCCGGCTCCTGGAGCGCATTTTCGTGCAAGTTTCTGGACATCAGGTCCCGGAAATCCGGCCCGAGCCCCGGATGTCCGGCCCGTGGGATTTCAACTTTTGCCGTTTCACCGTTTTGTCCATAACTAATTCAGCTGGAGTCCGTTTTTGATGTTCTTTAGCTCGTTGAGAAGCTATTGACACCCCCCATCCCACAAAAATAACACCAACATCATTTTACTCCATCAAATTTTTGGAATTTTGGCTTCTTTGCCTAGGGCTTCCACCACATCATCCACTACACCACCACCGACTTCCGCAACCTAACCCATTTTGCTTGCCATAGCATTAGTGGTTGCTTGAGTAGTTATTTGAGTCTCCTAAGATGTTTCGGCTACTTAGGGATGGTTGCTTCTTCATCAACCACCACCACCATTTCCACATAACTTTGCCCACCATACATTTAGCCAACCCCAAATTAACCCAATTTTGTTTGAGCTTGTTTGAGTTGTGGCTTGTGTCTCCTAAGGTGTTTCGGCTACTTAGGGATGGCAACTTCAACTCCGACACGTGTATAGCCCATCATTCCACTTTCCACATTGCCGAGTGCAAACTACCACCGCTTTTCGCTACCACCATTTGACATTTGCCTTTGGAGATTTTGAATTTGCGGGTTTTTCCGTTTCCTAGGGTGTTTTGGCTAACTAGGAACGGGTCGACATCGGCAACACCGCCTCTCATCATCACCAAGGACGGTAACCTCGACAACACCATTGTATATTCCCCTTGCCATTGCATTGTTAACCCCTAGCCCATTTTGCGTCACTTGCCTATCGAGACTAGCCATTTGAGTATTGTCGGCAATGTTACTTGTGCACATTAGTGATCTATACTTCCCATAACATACATACCATATCATCGTGGTGCATATATTGGTATCATATCTTGTGTCACAAGTTTGTTCCCGCTTATACACAATTGCTATCTTGGTTTGTGCATTATGCAAAAGTGTCCATACAAAAAAATAAAGCTTTTAAGCAAAAGAAAGAGAGCAAAGAAGATTGTAAGCAAGTGCCATAGCATCATACCACATTGCACATAAGATTTTCATGTCCAATCATCTAGGATCATCTTGAGAGAAACACCGGGAACCATACATACATAGCATACTTGGGATAGAAAGTTTATCCATTTTGCATCTTATAGGTTGTGCACAAGTGTCGTATCCGCCTATTGAGCAATCGTGCTAGCATCTCTCTTGAGTTGTGCAACACAAGCGTTTTCCATGGATTCCACATTCTGTGCTCATTCCTTGGTTGCATGACCCCATTTATCTATCCGTGTGTGTGTTTTCGTGTGCCACATATTGCTATTGGTCTACTTGTTTCGCTTGAGAATTTGTGAATCTCTTTCAACATTATTGACTCTTGCTAACATTTTGCATCAAATTTTTGTGCCACTATCCTCACCGAGCTCTACCATAAGCTTTACTTGATAGGTGTGAGTGAACAAGTTCGGTACCAATTCCACTATTCTTTCATTTCACATTGAGTGAAACGGGATACATCCTCAACTTCGGGAAACGGTAACTTGGTATTGTTTATCTCATTTCCTACTCACCTTGGCTCGAGTCTTGTGATGGATAGGCAAGGCATTTCACCTTCAGTCTACAACAACAATGACGAGTTCGATGCCATGAAAAACAACTCCGACACCAAGATGCAAGCTCAAATGGAGGAGATCAAAGCCCTCATCAAGTCCTACAAGCGATCTTCCTCATCGTCGAGAAGACGCTCAGGAGCACATGCTTCCGAGCTACCATCTCCGGCAAGATCACATCGGCGTCGACACGATCACCAACATGAATGTGAAGGTCAAGAGCTCAACACCAACAACCGCTCAACAACTTCACAATCTCCATTGGCATCTTGACCAAGCGACTTCAAGGCATCTTCGCCTACGGACATACGACATCTTCGCCAACAAGAACCTCAAGGCTACGCCCAAGATCCCCAAGCTCAAGTCCGCGACTTCCACGAGCTACTATGACCTCAACATCGACCACGTGATTCCTTTCTACGGGACTCAAGAACCCGAGGAGTATCTCAAGTGGGAGCGTTTGATGGACGACTACCTCAAGCTACATCAAGTCCCTTCCGAAGATCAAGTGAAGTGCGCCACAAGAAACTTCCACGACTATGCCTCGACATGGTGGCTTCACACACCTTCGGAGAGCTACGAGATGAGTTGGCCCAAGACGAAGAGTGCTTTGCGGCGAGATTTCGTGCCTCCAACCTACACGGAACAACTTCGACGCCAATTGGAGAACACCATCCAAGGATCCAAGTCCATCGACAAGTACTTCAAGGAGATGAAGATTGCCTTGCGATGAGCCGGCGTGGACGACCCCATTTCGATGAAGTTCCACTTCATGATGGGATTGAACAATGACATCTCCAAGACTATCTTCCTCGAGAACTACAAGTCCCTCGACGACTACTACATTGGTGCTCTCAAGGAGGAACAAGAACTCATGAAGGCCAAGGCTTCTCCACCCCAAGCACACTTCGCGGCGACCAAGCTCTACGACAAGCATGAGGCTAGTACCACCACGATGTCCAAGCCGACGAGCTCCAAGACGATGCTCCCAAGTTCGATTTCACCGCCATCCCTCTTTGTGGGATTGATGATGCCGAGTCTACTTTGACTCTTTTTCAAGATGGTGCAGCGGCGAGTACGACTACGAAGACCCTCAAGGACCAAGCTTTGGAGGCAAGCGACAAGGTGGCGATCAAGGATGATGCTTCCATCTTAGGAGGCGAGAGTGATGATGTGCCATCTTCGGCCTTCATCAACGGCGACGGTGACGAGATGATTGAGCATGGGATTTTCCCTTCGGTCATGGAGGAGAGTGATGATGTGCCATCTCCGGCCCTCATCAACGGCGACGGCGACGAGATGCTTGAGCATGGGATTTTCCCTTTGACCACGGCGACGTATGATGACTTGAGTGACTTGTGCCACCATATTGAGTGTGAGAGTGACTTCACCACTAGCCCCATTTATGATGTGTTGCCACAAATCCCATGTGAGGAGAGCCACAACACCCACTGAGGGAGTCCTGCATTAAGGGGTATCCGGACAGCCGGACTGTATACATCGTCTGGACTATTGAAGCGTGAAGATACAAGACTCAAGACTTCGGCCCGTGTCCGGATGGGACTCTCATTTGCGTGGAAGACAAGCTTAGCGATCTGGATATTGTGTTTCCTTCCTTGTAACCGACTCCATGTAAACCCTAGCCCCCTCCGGTGTCTATACAAACCGGAGAGGTTGGTCCTTAGAAGGCCGATCACAATTACAATCATACCATCATAGGCTAGCTCTTAGGGTCTAGCCTCTACGATCCCGTGGTAGATCTACTCTTGTACTACTCATATCTTCAATATTAATCAAGCAGGAAGTAGGGTTTTACCTCCATCGAGAGGGCCTGAACCTGGGTAAACATTGTGTCCCTCGCTTCCTGTTACCATCAGCCTAAGACGCACAGATCGGGACCCCCTACCGGAGATCCGCCGGTTTTGACACCGACATTGGTGCTTTCATTGAGAGTTCCTCTGTGTCGTCGCCGCAAGGCTCGATGGCTCGTCTCGTCGTCAAGGACAACATTACCTCGAGGGGAGCTCTAGTTGTAGGCCAAACTCTCCGACTTGGCGGCTTTATCATGGCTGCCCCATCGGCGGTTGCACCGACGATGGCCTCTTGGGTCATCAAGCATAACCTTCGCGTCAGTTCGGAACTCGCTGAACAGATGGATCCGACGGAGCTCTCCTCCCGTAGTGAGCTCTTGGATCGCATCACCGCTCTGGGAGTCGCTATAGACTATGACTGAATCGGGCTTAAACCCGACCAAAGGGACATCAAATCCCCGCCGGCCACCCACGAGATAGCGGTAGTGGAGGAACCACACACGGATTGCCCCTCAACTTTGAGGATGAATTATGTCCGGATCACCGAACTCCTTGAGCCGAACACCTGCTCAAAGGAAGACATGACCCAGATCCCGGACTTAGAATCGGGCATTGGGCTGAAGAAATTGGGCAGCACTCCAAATCCTGAGCTGTCAGGCTCGGAACCTCCCACACCCCTGGGTGTTAGATTGGATTAGAATCCAGATTTAGCTAACAACACCCACCTGGACTTAAATCGTCTCTCCCGCATCAGGCAAGAGCCCCAGGAGACTGTACATCGCTACTGGGCCAGGTTCCTCCTTGCTCTTAACAAGGTCAAGGACTGCCGCGAGGAGGACGTAGTCTTACTCTTCTGCAAAAACTGCACGGACAAAGGACTTCTTAATGCTATAAGCTGCCGTGACATAGTACACTTCGCGGACTTGGCAATCATAGTACAGAAATACTATGCGATGGAAAGCGCCTGGAAAACCCAAATAGAATTTTGGGACAGTATGACTCCCACCAAGACCTTTGTCCGAACTAAACGGGCGAACTCTCATAAGTCGGCCGATCCAATTCCCAAGAAACCAAAGCACACCCCAGGGCGGGGAACCGTATTGGAAGAATGGCTCGATGGGCCATGTAAACTCCACAGTGCTCTGGACACAGCACCAACCCATAGCCTTAGGGCGTGTTGGATACTCCGACAGGTTGCAAAAAGTGGCGAGGATCTTCTTGCAAGCCGTAAAGCAGAACAACATCCCGTCAACGAGCACATACAGTACTAACATTCTTCGAGACTTTCGCCTCAAACAATAGGTGCAAGCGAGCTCATCGGATCTCCGCTGAAATTTGCCATGTGGCAAAAATAAACCCCTGGAACGACACTGCTATAACTTTCAGTGCCAGTGATGAACCTCGATTCCAGACTGTCCGGGTACCAGCCGCTCTAGTCGTTAGCCCAATCGTGAACGGCTTCCGGCTCACTAAAGTACTCATGGACGGTGGGAGCGGATTAAACTTGATCTATGAAGAAACGGTCGACAAGATGGAAATTAATAAAAGCCGCATTGAACAAAGCGACACAACCTTCAGGGGAATTATCCCTAGTCGGGAAGCACGGTGTGCGGGAAAAATCACACTCGATGTGGTATTCGGCACCCTGGAGAACTACTTGTCCAAAGAAATCACATTCCAAGTGGCTCCTTTCAGCAGCGGATACTACGCCCTTCTAGGGCCGGATGCGTTTACGAGCTTTCAAGCCATACACCATTACGGGTACATGAAGCTTAAAATGCCCGGGCCCAATGGAATCATCACTCTAGCCAGTGATCCGGACGTCGCACTTCGCACCAAAAACAAAACCGCAGCACTAGCCCTAGAAGCATTATCAGAAGCCCTAGCAGCCGAAGAATTAACGACGCTACGGGCCACTGTGGACAGGGATGACGTGATACTCGACAAGCGATCCAAGTCCACCTCATTTAAGCCCGCAGACAAGATAGTCAAATTCCAAGTCCATCCAACGGACCTCACGAAGACAGCTTCCATCGGGACACAGTTGAGCCCCACAATGGACGCCGCACTACAAGACTTTTTACGCGAGAATTGGGACATTTTCGCCTGGCACCCATCGGACATGTTGGGCATCCCGCGTGGATTGGGCGAACACAGCCTTAACGTACTAAAGGGATACAAACCTGTCAAACAAACCCTAAGGCGATTTTCAGAGCCCAAACAACAAGCAATGGGGGAAGAGCTAGCCAAGCTACTCGAGGCTAGATTCATCAGAGATATTAAACATCCGGATTGGCTGGCAAACTTGGTAATGGTACCAAAGAAGGACAAATCCTGGCGCCTATGCGTCGACTTCAAAGACCTCAGCAAGGCTTGCCCCAAGGATCCCTTTCCCCTCCCTCGCATCGATCAAATTATCGATGCCATAGCTGGACACGACTCGCTATGCTTTCTCGACGCATACTCTGGATACCATCAATTAAAGATGGCAGAGTCCGACCAAGCTGCAACAGCTTTCATAACGCCATATGGCCCTTTTTGCTTCAACACTATGCCTTTCAGGCTTAAGAATGCCCGTGCAACCTATCAATGCATGATTCAAACATGCCTGGAAAAACAAATTGGCAAAACAATGGAGGCATATGTGGACGACGTGGTCATAAAAACAAGACACGTCGAAACCCTAATAGATGACTTGAGGCTTACATTCGATAACCTCCGGACATACGACATCAAGTTGAATCTGGAAAAATGTGTTTTCGGCGTCCCCTCGGGGAAACTGCTGGGCTTCATTATTTCCAATAGAGGAATTGAAGCGAATCCGGCAAAAATCCGAGCTCTATCGCAGTTGGATATACCAACAGACCTCAAGCACATCCATAAACTAGCTAGATGCGTGGCCGCTTTGGGCCGCTTTATCTCCAGGTTAGGAGAAAAGGCATTACCTGTTTACTGCCTCCTTCGGCGCATCGAACACTTCATGTGGACGAATGCAGCCGCGGCCGGACTCGATGAAATAAAGAACTTACTGGCCAGTAATCCAGTCCTAACAGCGCCAAATATCGGCGAGCCCATGCTACTGTACATACCGGCAACATATCAAGTTGTAAGCGCAATGCTCATCGTCGAACGAGAGGTTGACGGATACAAATTCCCACTGCAAAAGCCGGTTTATTACGTATCCACAGTACTCACCCCATGCAAATCCCGATACCCACACTATCAGAAAATAGCATACGCGGTCTTCATGGCATCCCAAAAGCTACGACACTACTTTCAAGAGTGTTCAATTATGGTGGCCTCCGAAGTTCCACTCAGTGACATAATAAATAACCGCGACGCTACGGGCCGGATTGCTAAATGGGCTATCGAGCTCCTTCCGTTCCACATAATATACAAACCACGGCGGGCCATCAAGTCGCAAGTACTAGCTGAGTTTGTCGCCGAATGGACAGAAGCCGAACTCCCTAAAGAGTACGGCGCGTACTGCAACTGGATCATGCACTTCGACGGCTCTAAAATGCTGGCCGGATTGGGAGTAGGTGTAGTCCTGACGTCTCCCACCGGAGACACGGTCCAGTACGTCCTCCAAATATTATACACAGACTCCAATAATGCAGCCAAATACGAGGCTCTGTTGCACGGTCTTCGGATGGCAGTCTCTATGGGCATCCAAAGCCTGGAAGTGCGCGGGGATTCGAACCTTGCAAAAACGGAGACTTCGATGCCAAGGATCCAAAAATGGCGGCCTACCGTAATGTCGTCCTCAAAATGTCAGCTCGGTTTGAGGGGCTCGAATTTCACCATGTGGCTCAAGAAAACAATCACGTGGCTGACGTTCTCGCCCGCATCGGTGCTAAACGTGACCCCGTCCCACCTAACATATTCCTGGAAAGGTTGTTCAAGACATCCGTGGTATGGGAAGGGGAGTCCGGCAATACCAGTACGGATCTGAACACACCCCCAGATTCTGAACCATCAGACATAATCGGAGACTCTGCCACCGAAATAACATCTTTGGCCCACGAAATCTTGGCCGTGGTCGCCCCATGGACTGAGCCTTTCTTGGCCTACCTAAATAGGCAGGAGCTCCCAGAAGACCAAAATGAAGCACGCTGCATCGTCCGATGTTCTAAAGCTTACAAAGTCCACGAAGGGGAACTCTACAGGAAAAGTGCCACCGAAGTGCTCCAAAGATGCATCTCCGAGGAGGAAGGGCGGCAGCTCTTTGCTGAAATCCATGCCGGACTGGGCGGGCACCACACCGCGGCTCGGGCACTAGTCAGCAAGGCTTTTCGTACAGGCTTCTATTGGCTGACGGCCCAAGCAGACGCACAGGACCTTGTCCAACACTGCGTCGGTTGGTAGCTCTTCGCCAATCAGAGACATATGCCCCCTACCGCCCTCCAAACAATCCCCATAACCTGGCCCTTCGCGGTCTGGGGGCTAGATATGGTCGGACCTCTTAAAGGAGGAAGCCATAAGAAAAAATACTTATTGGTCATGGTGGACAAGTTCACCAAATGGATAGAAGCCAAACCAGTCAAAATGACCGAATCCGGACCAGTCATAGACTTCATATCCGGGGTCGTACACCGATACGGCGTCCCCCGCAGCATCATCATTGATAACGACTCCAATTTCACAGCCGATGAGGTGAAAACTTGGTGCGGCAAAATGGGCATTAAGCTCGACTACGCTTCCGTCTACCATCCACAAACAAATGGCCAGGTCGAACAGGCAAACGGTCTCATCATGAGCGGCATCAAACCCAGACTAGTGCGATCTTTGATAGAATCAGATACGCACTGGGTCGAGGAGCTCGACTCTATTCTCTGGGGGCTGCGGACCACGCCGAATCGCACCACCAGATATACACCATTTTTTATGGTGTACAGCGCAGAGGCAGTTCTACCCTGCGACATAATATATGATTCGCCACGCGTATGCATGTACGAAGAGAAGGAAGCCGAGCTAGATCGGCAGGATAACTTGGATGCCCTAGAGGAGGAGTGTGATGTCGCAAAAGCCCGCTCTGCATTCTATCAACAGCAGGCTCGACGATACCAAAGCAGAGAAGTACGGGCCAAAACTTACAATATTGGCGAACTCATTCTATGCCTACTGGAGAAGAAGGACAAGCTCAAACCCAAGTGGGAAGGTCCCTTTGTCATCGACAAAGTTCTCACCGGAGGAGCGTACCACTTACATAATGCATCCGATAACAGACTCGAGCCGAACCCATGGAACGCGGCTAGACTCCGGAGATTCTACGCCTAACGCCGAACTCAATGTTCGTCTCCTTACTCCTTCCCTTTTATTTATGCTCCATCCCTTCTCCTTTCTCGACCTTTTTTCTCGTTTCTTTCCTCTTCACACAAAGTATCTAATACAGTATGGACTTCCGGATTACTCCGACCGCACTATGTGTGTAAGCAATACCTGGGGGCTTCCTATACGAAAGCTAAAAATAAATACTCTAATGGCTTTTCGCCCACCACATATGCATTTCTTTTTCCATATGTGCCTTTTCTTCACCATTATATGCATCGATATGACTTAAGATGTGGCCAAGCTGGTTGCCTGACTCTTGTGTTTATGCCCTATGTTCCCATTAATTCGGCTAGGGCATAAGGGGAGCACCTCTGCGATTATTACTGCCGGTTCAGCCGGATGTGTACCTCAGACTGGGTGAAGCCAAAAGCTAGTTTCCTTAAGATAATATTCGATTGGTGAACAAAAGATGTATTCGTTTATTACAACGTAAATCCCCAGAAGTCTTATATCCTGCGCCATCATTCGCAGTCCGGACATGTGCATCGTCGCATGCGTAGCCAGGGAAAGGAACCCCTAACGGAACTATTCTCCCTAGAAGATGTTTCTTACTATCCATGTAATATAACATAACTAGTTGGATCCTTCCCTGTTCAAGCACTTATGACCCCTACGACTAGTTTCCATGCATACCCCGGTTTTGTATAACCGAGCGGGTATTCGGACACACCCCAGACTGTAGGATCCGGGGGCTGAAGCGAAAAGGTCCGCCATGACAAATGCTTTTAATCCGGCTAGGGGATACTTATGCCCATTGAATTACACAGTCACTTGGACTGACTATATTCCTCCTCCATACCATCCAACAGGCTATCTAGCTTATAATCCTGTTGATAATACTTGGCCGCTAACGCTACCTGGTCATATACCAGACTTACGGGAATTTCTTGCCCATCGGGCCCCGCCGGTCCTACTTCGGCCATATGGTTCGGGTCCAGCTTGGTGTAGCGCGTATTCACCATAGCCCAGGCTTCCCTTGCACCTTGCCGGTAGGCTGACATCTTCCACAATTGGAAGCGCCGCCGAGCTCCTTGGAGCAGATCCACAAGCTCCCCCATGCCATTCGACAGAAAGCTTGATGGCCATAAGGCCTGACCAACGCCGTGCATCACCGCCAAGCCCGCTCGTGTAATTGTGAAAGGTCTTGTAGTACATCGCCTGCAGATGAGGGCATCTCCTCCACGGGGTGACCCGTCAACAGGCCTACAAGCAAAATTCTTTCAATACACTTCCTCGCCGAACTGTAATATAGTTCGTCTAGGCACTTACCGTAAATACCGCATCGAAGCCTTTTGTTCTTCATGGAGTCCGCCAGCTGAGCGCGGACGTCTTTTAATTCCACGTCCAGCCGGATATTGGCATCTTGAAGATTGTTCTTCTCCTGCCTAACTTGCGTAAGAATGCGCTCGTCAGTCTTTAGCTGCCTTTTGAGATGCGAGCTGTCATCCGTTACGCCCTCCGGATTCACCCCGGGATTGTTTGCAGAATTTTCTGTTAGACTAGTCATACCAGCCGTTTACTAACTGGTGCATCTTCGTACAATTGAGACAAATGTTACCAAATGAGGCCTTCTAGGATTCCTCTAACTTGGCAATTGTGTCCCTCAGCTAGGCCTTGCATTCCTCCAGCTCTCGAGCCAATTGTTCATTCTTCTCTACAAGGACCTGCACACAAATTGATCCTTAAAACAGTTGTTTCAACCATTTCAAGTCTCAGGGGCTACTCCTATACATGCTTATCAAAATTTCTTACCCGTATATCTTTGGTATACTGGTCCATCGCTCGGGCAAGCCTGCCTTGAGCTGCTCCGATGTATGCATCCCCCGAATTCAAGGCATTAAATGCCTCTTCGGAAAAGATGTTGTTCCGAAGCACGGCCCTCCGGCGCTGGTGATTCATGGCGCTCTCCACTTCAGAGTTCGTGGCCGAAAGCATATCCGCGTCCTCTGTCGGAGAACTATGTGGTACTGGCCCCGTGTCCGCCTCCGCCCTCGAAGCCGGTTCTGAAACCCGGCTGGTGGAGGCGTGATTGGCGGGATCCCCGGATATAGTCCGGCTGCTCCTCTTCCTGCCAGACACAAAGGGCGCTGTTATATTTCAAATACCATAATCGCAGGACAGGTTTCTACTTTACCTCTATAGTGGTGTGTCGACCCTCACCGCCTTCCTCTTGAGCCTGCCCGATACGGACGCCCGTGGTCGACGAGTCCTTAGGGCTTCGACCCCGCGCTCCGACCGTCGTCTCTGCAAACAGCACGACGCCTCAAGGGTAAGGCATGACATCTGAGGGGAGTCCTCTTCGGAGGATAGGGTTTTTAGTTTGGCTTACACGCGACACAGGGAGCAGTTCGGGATAGTCGGCAATAATGGCCACCGAGGCACCACCACAGCTCGCTTGATAAAATACCCCGTTGACAAGCTCCACTGTAATATCCGGATCTTCTTCGAGTCCAGGATCTAGGGCCCTTCCGGGGTCCTTTGGCTGCGGGGAGGGGCTGAAGATTCCTTCTACGACCCTCCTTAGTTCCTTCTCGGAAACATCGATGCAGGTAATCTTAGCAGAGAACGCCAAAGTAAGTGAAGCAAGGAAAGGAATGACGACTTACCCACTCTGGGGGTTGTACATGGAGAATCCGTCCCGCGGTTTAATGCGAAGGAATTCTTCCTCTTCCCCTTTGTATAAACTGGACAGTATCCTTGCTAGAGCAGTGGCGGAGTCCAGACCCTTACGGCCGCAACGGGGGACGTCGTCTTCCCCGTTGAAGTGCCACATGGGCTTCCCCCGATATTGAAGCGGTTGCACTCCCCGCATTATGCATATTGCTATGACCTCGACTATCGTCAGTCCAAATTTGGCCAGTAACTTTATCCTGCTCATCAGGAAATGTATTTCCCTGGTATCCTCCTCTTTGGGGTCCTCGGCGGGGCGTTACTGAACTTGGGGAGACCTGTCCGGACTGGATCCGGAAGGGGAACGTCATCAATGTAAAACCACTCTGAAGGCCAGTTCTCTGGTGCCTTCTTGGGAGTGCCGGATAGGTATCCGGTCTCGGCAATGCGCCATACTTTGGCCCCGCCCACTTGACATAGGGATTCTCCCTGGGTGCGGGGGACAAGGCAGAAAAGCTTCTTCCATAAACTGAAGTGAGGTTCGCAGCCTAAAAATAGCTCGCAAAGGGCAACGTACCCTGCTATGTGTAGTACGGAGGCAGGGGTAAGGTTGTGCAACTGGAGACCGTAGAACTCCAGGAGCCCGCGAAGAAACGGGTGGATAGGAAACCCGACGCCCCTTAGCAGATGCGGGATGAGGCATATTCGCTCCTCTGGAGATGGATTAGGAGATCTCTCCGCTTGTTCCCCTCCGTTATAAGTGGCTATTCCGGCTCGGGCGGGGACCATAAACGCTGGTGGAAGAAACCCTTGGGTTTGTAATTTTATCAAACGGCTATGAGGAACTGAGCACTCTTCCAATGCCCCGACTTGGAGCGAGGAGAGCAAGCAGAAGAGCTGCGACGACCGGCCATGTTGGAATGGTTTTTCCGAAGCGCTCTGTGGGATGCTTCCTCGGAGGGGGAGAGTGAGGTTTGGATCTGAGAATTCCCGTCTCTTCAAATAGACGGCCAGCCTGAAGGACTGGGGGTGGCAAATGCAAAAATACCTCAGCTCCTCGCATTTGCTCGACACGTGGAGATGGTCATTATTGAGGCACTGAAGCCGAGGAGTGTGACATTGATGGGAAGCAGGACACTGTTCGTCGTAGTAGGTATATTGGAGTATTCGGAGAAGGAACCCGCCTTGCAATGCCGAAGACAAGACTGCACGCCGGACTCATCATCATTGAAGCCTGGTTCAGGGGCTACTGAGGGAGTCCTGGATTAAGGGGTATCCGGACAGCCGTACTGTATACATCGTACGGACTATTGAAGCGTGAAGATACAAGACTCAAGACTTCGGCCCGTGTCCGGATGGGACTCTCCTTTGCGTGGAAGACAAGCTTGCGATCCGGATATTGTGTTTCCTTCCTTGTAACCGACTCCATGTAAACCCTAGCCTCTACCTCTAGGTAAACATTGTGTGCCTCGCTTCCTGTTACCATTAGCCTAAGACGCACAGATCGGGACCCCCTACCCGAGATCCGCCGGTTTTGACACCGACACCCACCACTTGAGTGAGATGAGTGACTCCACCATATGTGAGTTTGAGTACACCGACCTTGAGGGGGTGAGTGAACCACCACATGAGAGAGTGAGATAGTTGATAGGTATCGTGAGGCCATTTGCATTTCTAACAACTTGACCTCTACCTCTATTATGTCTTCTCATTTGGTGCTAGGTCCCATTTATGATGATGCGCCGATCCTCGACGACTTCGTCCTCCCTTTGGACAAGACGATGGCCATGGTGGAATATGATGCACCACCCACATGGTTCCATCAAGATGAAGAATACCACCATTTGGTCTTTCCCACCTCACCTACACCACTCGAGTGGATTGACAAAGGTAACATAGGTGACGGTGATGCTCTAGTCCCTCTAGTGGACATTCTTGACATTGATTGCTTGCATGATGTTGATCCACCTAGTACCATGCATCATGCTAGTATGATTTCCCCATGCGATGATATGCCCATTTATGATGAGTATGATGATTCTCATGTGGAGTCTATTAGTAGTGACGCCATGTTACATAGGATTTCTTGTGACAATTCTTTAGGTCACATCATGTTTGATAATCTGCTTGACTTGTCATATGCTATGTATGAGATCAACCATATGTCTTATTTGCAATCTCTTCATAGTGACTGTGCATATGCCGTTAAAATAAACCCAATTTGCACATATGGCATAGATGACAAGCCCATCGTTATTGGCATTTGTTTTCTTCTGATGATATTGATATGCTCCCTTTGCATCATTTATCTCATATGCCATGCCATGCCCACCTAGATTCGGATATGCATTGTTTTGGATGTTGTCCATTTCATCCATATGATGTTTCTGATATTGCTCATGAGGGGACCCCCATATTTTCCTCATAAGTTTTAGGAGATTTTGATCCATCCCATTCATTGCATAATCCCAATACTTGTGTGCACCATATGCTCCCCATGAAAAAAAACATTCTATTAATGTGCCATATACTCGCATTCTCAATTTGTGTCCCCATCGTGTCATACATAATAACTATTATTTCATGATGGATGACATGTTCTTATACCATGCATCAAATTTCTTTGAGCAATGCTTATCTTGTGCTAACTCACATGTGCACATACACATCATGATAGATGATGTGTACATTTACCACGCGCACAATTTCTTTGGTTTGTGTCTCTTTTGTGTAGGTACCCATTAATACTTGTCAACCTCGCAATCCCGCGAGTTGACAAAACGAGCTCTAGAGAGCAATGATGACTTGGAATCACATGGATTGTCTTTCCCACCGCTCTCTTCGCGCAAAGACTTCGCACATTTCTTCTACATGGCCCTCACTTAGCTATAGGTTATTGTCCATTACATATCATATGCCCATCTTGCCATGTTCACTTTGCATGATATGCTCATTCCTATGCCTTTGACATGCATTTGTGACCCATGCTTTGCATTACACACGATGATTGATTCTAGTACTTGTATGTGTATTTGCAAGCTTGGTGGAGATATTGCTTGTTCTGCCATGTTCCTTTTGTGCACTATTCATATGATGATACTTTCATCTTGCTTTGTGTTCGTGCTTGCGATATGTCATGTGCAACTGCTCACATGACATGATTTCCATGATTTCTTCTAGTGTGTTGCATCTTCGCTCCACTAGTTTGCACGACTTGATTACTATGCTTGCTTATGTTGCATCACCCATGATTCATACTTGCTCATTTCATTCGGTTGATGACAATCATCTACATGTTTTGCGCATGATTGTTATTGCTTCTTGTCACATATCTCATATGTTGCCTCTCTCATGCTAGATGATTTGCCATGTATTGAGTGCAACAATGATTCTAGTCTTGCTAATGAGATTGCCCCCATAGCATTCTAACATATATTTGGAGCTTTTGACATATTTCTTGTGAAGCATGCTAGTCTTACCCCTTTGCACCATATACCTAGTGCCATGAATATAGCCATTGTTGCATCATATTATTCATGCACTTGTGCTTCTAATGGTTATGTGCAAGAGAATAGAACCATCATGATGGATGATGTGTTTATCTACCATGCACATATGTTCTTTGTTTTGTTGTGTGCATGTGTAGGATACTTGGACTTTGTGTCGACTTCCACTTCACATGAGTTGACCATTCGAGCTCTTGCGAGCGAGCCTCTTACATTCTACCACGATTCGCTTCTACACCACATTTCCTACCACTTCGGCATTGTGAAGAATGCACAAGGTCATGCCTTCAAGGTGACATCTTTCTTGAGCTTGGATATTGTGGATCATACTACTTGTGTTGCTTGCACCATGATACTTGTTGATCATCTTAGACCACTTGATTGCGCACATGCTAGAGATCTTGCTTCGACTTGTCATTTTCACATTTCCATGCCTCATGACATATATACATTGTGTGTTGCATCCAATTCTTGGACTACTTGCTACTATCATATGTTTGGTTGCAACAATGCCACTTCTTCACATATGCCATGTCCCATTGCTTGTCACATGCTTGACTTGATTGCCTCACACATGATGAACAATTGCTCTTTCTATTGTGTTGAGTGCCACACTATATTCACTACACCCTATGCATGTTATGCTTGGATTGTCTTGCACTTGTCCCATGTCTTTAGACACTTCATTTTATTTGGTGTTGTGAATACTTCTTATGCCTACCATAGACCTTTCATTGAGTGCTTGATGCTTGTTTGCTATGACTTTGAGGTAGATGCTTATTCTCTTGTCACACATATTTGCATCTCTACCTCACATTTACATGCTTATTTCCATGATGACCTTGATTTTGCTCAATTCATATGCTTACATGTCATGTCACAATCCTTTGTCACACCCTATGCTATGCTCGATAATGACACTTGTTTGGTGAATCATCTCTTGAATGCTTGGTTTTGCACTAATGCTAACCACATTTGTTTTTCCAAGTGTTTGTTCTATTTGCTCCTTTTGAAGGAATCACAAAACGGTGTGACATTGGCGAGTGCCCATTTCGAGCTACTAGACGATGAGTGCTTGGTGATCGACCACTTCGACACGGCACCACCATCTCTTTCCCATGGTGATTTGGTTTTCGATCTGAGGTCAGATCTTTTCCAAAGGGAGGGGATGATGCGGAGCATCCGACGATCATCACCATGTCAAGAGTCTGTTTGGCAAGTGACACATGCGACCTCTACTTCTCATACATAAAGGTGAATCTTCTCCTTTACATGTGTTCACTTGACCCTTTTGAGGATGGTATACTACTTGACACTCCACTCGTGTGTATGCATAGGTATTGCCGGAGCTTCACAGACGATGAGGAGGAGTGCAAGCGCCTAGGAACACATACACCATCCATGAGGGAAGCACGGAAGAGAAGACGGAAGAAGATGATGCTGCTGAAGCTACAGCAGCCGGACATACGGGCCAAGGGCCGGACATCTAGCGCCTGTGCGGCCACGCAAGACCTGCACCAACAGACGCACAAGAGCATCAGCGGCCGTACATCCGGTGCCAACCCCGGACATTCGGCAACTCAGCAAAGCCTGGACATCCGGCACCCCTCCCGGAAATCCGGCAACGAGTACAGAAGCTACGACCATCAAATGGCCGGACATCCAGTCCGAGCCCCGGACATCCGGCCCCCAGCCCGGACATCTGGCACCTGCGCGTACATAGCCGGGCCAAAGGCCCATGTATCCCCTCCTCATTTACCCCTTCGTGGCTTGGACTATATATAGACTACCCCCTCCTCCTAGTTAGGGTTAGCAAATATGATAGCTCATTCTTAGGTGAGCTTTGCTCCTACCTCTACTCTTGAGAGAGAGAGAGAGAGAGAGAGAGAGAGACTACCACTCCCATGGAGTTCAAGACCTCCATGTGAGAAGATCTTGCGGGATATCATCAAGACCCCCTTGCGGGAAGATCCAACTAGGATACCATCAAGACCTCCTCTTGGAGATGAACCTTACCTTGTATCTTTCCTTTTGTTGTTCATGTACCTTGTGGATCTTGTGTGTTTGATTGTCTAGTGGATGTGTGATTGTACTTGTTCTTGAGTGTTTCCCCTTGTGATTTCTCCCTGTTCTTCCCCGTGTTGTTCGTGTTCTTCGAGGGATCCCACTCCAAACGTGAAAGATCGGCCTACACCGGGTTAGCCCCGTATCAACATGCTTCTTCTTCGCGAGAATGTACAAGTTCCTCATGCCCGCATGTCCTAGCCTCTGATGCCAGAGCCCGCACTCTGAAGCTTTTGCTAGAATACATACGGCAAGCTGTGGCCCTGCTGAGGAATCTACCATATACGGATCATCTTTTCGATACCCTTCAAAGACTAGAGATTTGTCAGATTCCATAAGGACAAGGCAATGATATTTTCCAAATATCACAATCATGTTCAAATCACATAGCATTGATACAGACATTAAGTTGAAACCAAGGGATTCAACAAGCATCACTTTATCCATGTGTTGATCCTTTGAGATTGCAACTCTACCAAGACCCAATACCTTACTTTTACTAGTGTCAGCAAATGTGATATGACTTTTATCAGACGGCCGAAGAGTTGAATCCATTAGAAGACTTCGATCACCAGTCATGTGGTTGGTGCAGCCACTATCCATAATTCATTCTGAAGCTTGAGGTGTCATAGCCTACAGTATAGTTTGGGGGATAGGCTTCACCAAGAGAGTTGTGAAGGAGAAACATTTGACGAACAAGTAGAACATAGAAGTTCAGATCTTGGTTAGGATAGATAGGATGAGTGTCAAGGAATCCCGGGACGAAATACATAGTAAGACCATTTGGGCATTTTATCTTGCGTCCCACTAGATGTTTAAAGTCCCTAGCATAAGCATCAGACACCTTTGATTTCCGGCTGGAGACCTTTCCCTGCAAAAGGGAGTTAAGTTTTCTTAACCACCCACATCTTCAGGGGTGGCTTAGAAGCAATGAATCTAAGTGCAGCATCTAAGAACTTCGGCTTTGAAGCCCTAGTAAATAGCCTTGCAGGAGGAGAATAATACTCATAAGAATAAGCAGAAAAGTTCTTAGACTTATGAACATAGCGGTTTGATGAAACACACTCATATTCAAAGGTCTGAGTATGATTTCCCTGCAAAACATTGGCGTTAGGGTGACTCGGGTGAGTCCTCTGTCTGTATGAAGCCTTTGGACCATATGAAGCGTTTGGTCAGGGGTTTGTCTTCTTCCCGGGTGGTGTCGTAACGACATTCACGGGAAGACTTTTGAGACAACTTTTGGGTACCTAGATCTTCTTATGAGGTGGTCCATTCCTGCAGTTAGTACCAATATACCTGGCAAACACTTAACCATTATGATTCCTGAACAGTTTATAGTTTGCATCAAAGGATTCATCAATGATAATTGGGTTAGCACTAGTGAAGCCAGATAAGGTAGATGGATCCACTGAAGGTCCCTTAGCAGCAACCCATGTGGTTTGGGGATACTGCTCAGGCCTCCAGTAAGAACCATCAACATTCATTTTCCTCTCGAACCCAACACCCTCTTTTCTAGGGTTTCGGTTCAGAATCTGCTTTTTAAGGACATCACATAGTGTCCAATGCCCTTTGAGACTTTTGTACATTCTTGTCTCAAGTAATGACTTCAACCTGGCATTCTCATCAGCAATAGTAGTGGTATCCTTAGCTGAGGGGTTAGTTACCACATTAGCAGTTGAAGATATTGCAACAGTAGCAGCAGTTGAACATTCAGGAACAGAGACAGCATTGTCACGCTCAATACATTTTAGACATGGTGGTTCAAATCCTTCTTGAGCGGAACTGATCTGTTGAGTGCGTAGTGACTCGTTTTCCTTTTGAAGATCTACATGAGCCGACCTGAATTTCTCAAGTTCCTGCTTACTTTGAAGATAATCGTAGGAAAGCTTTTCATGAGAGGTTGAGAGCGATTCATGACGACTTTCAAGTTCCTCATACTTAGCATGAAGATTTTTAATGTCTTCAATTAAGGACTAAGATTGGGTCATTTCCGTGTCCAACAGGTCATCGCTTTTGTCTAACATTTTTTGAATATGTTCCATGGCATTCTGTTATTCAGTTGCAATTTTAGCAAGTGTTTTGTAGCTAGGTTTAGATTCACATTCAGAGTCATCTCCACTTGATGTTTTAAAGTAAGCATCGCATGAGTTTACCTTGGCACCACGTGCCATGAAGCAGTAGGTGGAAGCAGAGTCATCCTCATCCTTGGCATCAGTGTTGGTGACGATGCCATTGTGTTCAGTGTTGAAGATGGACTTGGCAATGTATGCAGAATCTAGAGCCAGGCTTGCTACTCCAGAATCAGATTCCTTCTCGGACTCCTCCTCTGCCTCCTCAGATGCGGACTCCTCCTCTGAATCCATCTCCTTGCCAACAAAAGCATGAGCCTTGCTAGATGAGCCTTCTTGTGTGATGAAGACTTTGATGAATACCTGGAAGAAGACTTTGAGGATTTCTTCTTCTTCTTGTCATCAAAATCATATTCCTTGCTCTTCCTCTTCTTCATTGTCTCATTGTCCCACTGTGGACACTCAAAGATGTAGTGACCAAGTTTCTTGCACTTGTGACAGGTTCTCTTCTTGTGATCATGAGAGGAAGCTTCATCATTTCTTGAGCTGGATCTTGAATACTTTCTAAAGTCTTTCTTCTTGGTGAACTTCTAGAACTTCTTCACAAGCATAGCGAGCTCCTTTCCAATGTCTTCAGGATCACCAAAACTGCAGTCAGATTCTTCTTCAGACGAGGAGACGGCCTTTGCCTTCAAAGGCGAGTACGGCCATAGTTGGGACCATAGATAGCTCTTTTCTCAGATAGCTGGAACTCATGTGTGTTGAGCCGCTCAAGTATGTCAGATGGATCGAGAGTCTTCAAGTCAGGGCGCTCTTGAATCATCAGGGCCAGGGTGTCAAATGAGCTGTCAAGAGATCTTAGAAGTGTCTTGACGATTTCGTGCTTGGTGATCTCAGTGGCGCCGAGTGCATGAAGCTCATTGGTGATATCAGTGAGGTGATCAAATGTGAGATGGACATTCTCATTATCATTTCTCTTGAAGCAGTTGAAGAGATTGCAAAGAACACTGATCCTTGAATGTCTCTGTGTTGAGACGCCTTCATTGACCTTGGAGAGCCAGTCCCAGACTAGCTTCGAAGTTTCCAGAGCACTCACACGACCATACTGTCCCTTGGTCAGATGACCATAGATAATGTTCTTGGCAGTTGAGTCCAGTTGTATGAACTTCTTGACATCAGCAGGAGTGACACCTTCACCAGTCTTGGGAACGCCGTTCTTGATGACATACCAGAGATCAACGTCAATGGCTTCAAGATTCATACGCATCTTATTCTTCCATTAGGGGTAATCAGTGCCATCGAAGATAGGGCACGCAGTGGAGACTTTGATTATCCCTGCAGTCGACATAGCTAAACTCAAGGTGATTAAACAGAATCACATAGAACAAGGGAGCACCTTGCTCTGATACCAATTGAAAGTGCTAGTATTCGACTAGAGGGGGGTGAATAGGCGATTTTTATGAAAGTCTTCAAAACAGGGGTGTTTCAAAGACAAACAATAGAAATGAACCTATTGATATGCAGCGGAAGGTAGACTACACTGGACAAGCCGTAGTCATGTAAGCAATGTAGTGAAAGCACGAAGACTATGAGCAGCTCGGTAATATGGATCAGGATGGAAGAAGGTACGGTTAAAAGACAAACAGTCTTCACACAAAGGTCACGATCAATCGATCGGGCAAGTAGGCAAAGACTTCACGAAGACAACTATAAGTAAGGTGAGAGAGGTAGGATAGAACTAGTTGCTCGGAGAGGACATGGGGTTTGTTGCACCAGTTCCAGTTGCTGTGACAACTGTATGTATGGTTAGGGAGGTTGAGATTCAACTCAGAAGACCGTGTCTTCACCTTATTCCCCTTGAGCTAAGAACACTTACTCCTCGCCCAATCACTCTGGTAAGTCTTCAAGGGAGACTTCCAAACCTTCACAGACTTCCTTCACTGACAATCCACAATGACTCTTGGATGCTCAGAACGCGACGCCTAACCGGCTAGAGGATTCACGGTCTCAAGTGTAATAAGTCTTCAGATCACGCAAACAGAAAGACTTCAGTGATGCCTAACACTCTTTGGCTCTGGTTGTTTTGGGCTTTGTCCTTGCAAGAATTCTCTCTCAAAGGCTTCGGAGGTGGGTTGCTCTCAAATGACAAAAGCCGTGAACTAACTCTAAGCAGCCACCAATTTATGGTGTAGGGGGTGGGCTATTTATAGCCAGGAAGCAAACTGACCTAATTTGTCCAAAATGACCCTGGTTCACTAAGGAACTGACACGTGTCCAATGGTCAGATTTCAAACACACGCGGCAGCTTAGCTTGGGCTACAAGCCAAGCTGACTTATCCAGCTCTGGATAAGATTTGCTCTCATTATCTTCGCTTGAAGACATAGGATTTGGTTGAGCATCACATCGGTCACTATGACTTTGTTCACTTTGACCCCACTTAACAGTACGGTGGTTCCTATGACTCAACAAAGAAGAAAAGGAAACTACGAAACAACTATATCTTCGCACTCCATAGTCTTCACGCGATGTTTTCTCCTATCATAGTCTTCAATGTGACTGTCTTCACAGACCACCATTGTCTTCAATGTCTTCACACATTTTTAGGGGTCACCTCTGGTAGGTAAACCGAATCAATATGGGACTACTACCTGTGTTATCCTGCAATTCTCACAAACACATTAGTCCCTCAACCAAGTTTGTCGTCAATACTCCAAAACGAACTAGGGGTGGCACTAGATGCACTTACAGTTTCCTCCGTTTTGCTGTATGCCAGACCCCTCCGGGTGAACAGGATCCTGTTTCGACCGTAGGCGGTCAAACAGAAGGCCGTTTCCTCCGTTCTGCGGTATGCCAGGCCTCTTTTCGGCTGATCCGTCCAAGCCGGTTGGCTCCTGATGAATAGGACCATTTCATTGCCTCCCAATGAACACGGTGAGGTTCTCCGTTTCGAACCGGCCGGTTGGCTGCCGATGAACAGGACGCCGTCGCTGCTCTCCGCTGCCTCTCCATATACACGAGCCCTGGCCGTACCTATGTGTGAGTAGGTGTTGGAGACCCCGCCCATATGTACGTACATAGCCTTATTTACTTTCTTGCACCCTGACTATACATGCATGTACACGATATAGATGGGATTGCTTGACATGCTACGTCCGTGCCACTACTATGACACACGCCCTTCCTTACTCGGCCACGGTTCATCGCTGCAGCCTGCAGACAGATCGATCAACCAGTATGTACGTACACGTTCG